>JAKTQZ010000051.1:0-89126 GCA_030579435.1 Ogataea nitratoaversa
CGAACAAAAACACATAGGATTTTGCCCTTAAAGTAATTTAAGAGCCTTTACCTTTTTCTTAGCGATTTTGACTTGAAACTACATAATTTCCTACGTTATGAGTGAAAACAACTAAAAACAGTAACCATAAATAGTTTATATAGTTTTAATTAAAAGTTTCGATATTAAAAAAAAAAAAATTTTTTTAATTAAAAAAAAAAAATTTTTAATTAAAAGTTTCGATATTAAAAAAAAAAAATTTTCTATATAGTTTTAACTCAAAGTTTCGATATTAGAAAAATCATTTTTTTCGATATAAAAGAACTTTTTTCATACCATTCTAAGAATACCACAACTGTCAGAACCACACATTCATTCTATCTGTGTTTCTCTGTATTAAATACAGATTTGGGGTATAGACAAATGAAGTCATGAGCATTGTAAGTTACAGGCGAAGAGGAGTATCCACGACTGAACTACCAGAGAGCTAACAACACAGTCAATGTTATACTCTCCACTGACGGTAGGGATATAAAGGACGCCTTTCTAATTTCATCCATGAATCCTCGATAAGAACTTTTACCTTTTTTGTTTTGACTTAAAGCTATATAATTTCTTACGCTCTGAGTGAAAACAATGAACAACAGTTACCATAAATAGTTTGTATAGTTTTAATTAAGAGTTTCGATATTGAAAAAATTTCGATATTGAATAAAAAAATATTCAAAAAAACAATTGAAAAAGAAACACTCTGGAGACTATCTTTGAGCCTTAGGAAATATTATTCACTCCGTTCATCCCCCACCAAACCCTTTTGGTATTTATCGAGAGGGACAAAGCCAAATCTCACACATCGTAGTGGACATCAAACATCAAACAATGCCATCTTTCAAGTATGTCATTGAATATCAAACTAAGTCTGAAACCCTTCACGGTACACTACATGTCTCCGTTGACCCGAAACACAAGCTCTGCTTCTGCTCTAAGGCAACCACCCACTCTATTAGCTCCTGTCCAATCCACACTAAATGTTACACCTGCCAAGGCGTAAAACACAGAGTTATCACCTGCGAGTACTCAACAGACACCAAACATCAAGAAGCCTGGAACCGGCTACCTGCCCTTGTCAAACACAGATTCCTAGTCAACTCCAAGATTACCAGAAAGAGAGTGGCTTTCCAAACTTATCACCAAAGCCAGAAACATTCCAAATCTTCCTCTTCCTACTCCGGGTTTTTCAATGACAGTTAGTCCTCAAAAGAAGCAGAAAGCGGCAAGCCTCAAAGCTCTCTGCAACCAGAAACCTCCACTGCAAACAAATTGCAGAAGAAGAATTTCAACACAAATCACCAACAGGATCCACAGAAGGGAATAGCCTCTTTTCACCAATATCTTTACCTTCATTCTCACAGGCACCATCCACAGCTGCTACAGCTCCGACTCCCTCGTCATTTCTCCTCGAAATCCCTTCTTCCACAAATCAAGTCGAAACTATCAACGAATCGAACCCAACAGCAACCGCTGCTACCTCCACTCCGGAAATAGTCGAAACCGTTGCGGATGAATCACGGACCCAGCAAGACTTAGCTGAGCATATCAACCAGATCCCACAAGTAGACGATTGGGCGAACTCGGTAGACGAGGACCTGCTTAGTGACTCCAGTATCCAAGACCTATATCAAACACAAAACCCAGACATCCAAGATTTAGATGAACCCCAGGAATCAGAAATCGTGTATTCAGAAGAGATCATGGATTACTCCGAGGAGGAAGCCTAACCATCATCTGAGAAAAAAGGGGAAAGTGCATGATATACCGATAGTTGTGATTCTGTATAGTTCATTTGATTTAACAGTTTTGAAAACTAGAAAAAACAAAGAAAAATATGAAAAAAAAAATGCTTGCCTTTCATTAGCAGAATCACAAGTATCACCAATTGGCACAGATCAGTATTAAACACAGAGAAACACAGATAGAATGAATGTGTGGTTATGACAGCCACTTGACTAAACAAACAATCTCAATTTAGTGAGCAGAGGGAACACCACCATCTTCTACTCGAAGAGGTATCCAAAACTGAACCTTTGATTGTGGCGATGGTACGGGATACCGCGAATGGCTTTGAATAATTTCCCAATCAATGATTTCACTAGCAATGACTTCCAAAATCTCTCAATGCTCAATACCTAAGAAGTAGCTGAAGATATTAAAAATGCAAGTAGGTTATGATACCACCTAAATACATTGTGGGTGCATAAAAGCTAGTGCTACTGTAGATCGAACAATTTAGTACCGTGTATTACAAAAATTAAAAGGGACTCGCTGGGCATCTAAAAAAAGAGGTCTTACCCGGATTCGAACCGGGGTTGTCCGGATCAAAACCGAAAGTGATAACCACTACACTATAAAACCTAAAGATGACGTTAAAATTGACTCAAAACAATATGACTTTACAAACCTGATTCAGTAAAGTTTCATACCATTCTAAAAAACCACAACAAACAAAAACACATAGGATTTTGCCCTTAAAGTAATTTAAGAGCCTTTACCTTTTTCTTAGCGATTTTGACTTGAAACTACATAATTTCCTACGTTATGAGTGAAAACAACTAAAAACAGTAACCATAAATAGTTCATAACTTTATATAGTTTTAATTAAAAGTTTCGATATTAAAAAAAAAAAGTTTTTAGTTATCAGCCTTTTCACGCGTATCTGTCGGCATGGAAAGACCTAACGGAAATTCTATCGAGGATTGAGAAATCATTGCAAAGCCATTTCTAGTATCCCTGCCCTTTAGTGGTATGAGTAGCTTAGCTACCATACAGGCAGTTTAGTCGTGGATACCTCCTCGGGCCTATTAAAATAGTATCAGCTACTTACTAAGTTGAGTTTGTTTCTTTGAGACTTGTATAAGGTCTGGTGACTAGTTTGGTAACACACAATTGATTAATAAATGTAAATCAATTGAAACAGATTCAATAAGTTAATGATAACAAATAATAAATCTAATATTAAAAAGTTTCTATATGAAAATATATGTAAAACTTCCCGTGCCTTTTAAGAAGAGTTCCGATTGTAACTTCTTCCAATAAAAGCAGGATCTACAGGTATTTATATCGTTTCTCCATCTGAACAAACAGTGATTAATAATCAACTGTTTCATGTCTATTTTAAGTAACTTATTTTCAATTCGGATATCCGAATCGGCATCAATTCAAACTAACCAATAGATTGAACAACGCTCATAAACTGAAGCTACCATATTCGGCAATCATCATGTCCAAAAACGAAATAGCAATTATTGTCGACTGTCAAAGTTCAATTGAACATTATAATGCCCCATTTATGACTTCATTTGTCTATACCACAGATCTGTATTAAATACAGAGAAACACAGATAGAATGAATGTGTGGTTCTGACAGAAATCAAATTAGTTGCAAATATCATCTCTGTACGGTTATCAGAGTAGAGAAAGTACTGAGAGAACCCTCCTCGGTGACGAATGTGTCACTTACAATGGGAAATTACAGAATGAAGGCATATATTATCATAGTCTTTTGTGGAGCAAATAAGCAAGAAAATATTCTAAAATCTTACAGGCGAAACTGTTTAGGATAAAACTCGAAATCTTACTTGAGAGTAAAGTGCTGGTAAACAGATACAAAACCTAAACCCAGCAGCATCTTCTTGAACATAAAAAAATCCAACTTTATATAATGACTACTTACTAGTTTGGTAACGACGCCACGTGAGTTATAACGTTATACGAAGGCAAACAAAGTCATTTCAACAACTCTTTGTTGACAGCTTCAGGACTTCCTCTGCCATAGAAATGTTTTACCAAATTGTCTACACACTTGGATTCAAAAGCTTTGAATGAACTTTGAGAAGAGACTCCTATATGTGGCAATAGAGTGATTTTATAATTGTTCAGTAATCTCTCATCAATATTTGGTTCGAATTCATGAACATCAAAGCCTGCACCAACTAACTGACCTCTTTCCAATGCATCAATAATGGACGCCTCTTCTACGATAGGCCCTCTTGCAATGTTAACGATTCTCACTCTCTCCTTCATATGCTTGAAAGCTTCAAAATTAATCAAGTGTCTAGTCGCCTCACTATAAGGGCATGCTATATAGATGCAATCGGTAATTTTCAACATTTCATTCAAGTCGGAATAAAAAGTCAAACCTGAAATCTCCCTCTCATAATACGGCTTTTCAGATCTTCCATAATATGCAATTTCCATACCCAGAGCTTTACAGGCTTTAGCAGTCAGAAACCCTATGTTTCCCAGACCAATAACACCAAGTGTGTGACCTCTGGGATTTTCACCCCAGTAGGTTAAAGGACTTGCCCCAAAATAGTCTCCAGATCTTACGCAGTGTTCAGCATATGTCAAATATCTAAATGATTGCAAAACCAAAAAAGTACCAACATCAGCTGTTGCAGTTGAACATGAGTCAGGGGAGTTACAAAAGATGATACCCCTTGAGGTGAGATATTCAAGATCCACAATATCATAGCCATGACCTGACTGCACAATGATTTCGACCGAATCCGGGATATATTTGGCAGCTTCACCTCTAAATAAGAAGTGATCCTTAAATGGACTTCCTTTCAGCCAGGTTGACCTGCAGATGGCTCTAATGCCAGCAAATTTTCCACCATCTGGCTTAGAACATTCACTGATCCAGTCTTGTTCGGTATCACAGTCATACACAATCAAATCAAATTTGGAGTTAAGCGTTTTCCACGCTTCGTCATCATGAATAGGATTATCCCAAGGCACATATAGAACCTTTGGATTGACTTCTAGCTCACCCATATCACTATCAACTCTTGTCTCAAAATGGTAATTTTAGCAATTAATTCACCCTCACTCTAGACCCGAGGTGGATATTAAGGCTAGATTGTTTATTGCTCAATTTTTTTATCAACGCTTGCAGTGACACTTACTTATCCACGGATTAACGCCAACGCTTGGTCGCAGCTAGAGCTATGTCAGTAGATATGTTAGGTAACAGACTGCTCGTTTCTTGCCGAAGCCAGAGGGCTAGACTTCAACAGATTACTCACCGAGATTCGATACACATGATGATAAATGAAAAAAAAAACTAACACTCGCTGCATTCGCTCTTTCAACCTTATCTCCACGTGAGTAACAACGAGATCCAGTGACCGTTGAAAAAAAAAGTGTGGCGTTCTGCTTGCAACTCAAAAAATTATTTGTCATCCCCAGAGCTAGATCTATTATGATTCTGACATTTCAAATCAAATCAAATCAAATCAAATCAGATCAATCGATCAGACATCTGACCTCATTTGAATTTCAAAGATTGGTTGTCTTCTACAATTACTACATCTACGTTCATATGAAACTCGAACTGGTAATGGAGATTTTGTTTTGTTCAATATCGTGTACATTATTCAGTAATGAATTACAATAGCACCAGAAGCAGCAGCAATAGGAGCTCTGACAGTGGGCCATCCGTTGACGAGGATCTTAAAGAGCTTCCCCAAACAGTGGTTGAAACGCTTCGATTAGGTGGAACATCATTCAAACCACATCAAAATTATACATCTTCGAAACCAGAACCAAACCTTCTTACTTTCCGCTATTTTATACTCAGTATTTTATTTATCATTCCTGGTGCTGTAACTGATACCATGAATTCATATAGATCTACATCTTCGCCATACAGCATACTTTTTGTCCAGTTCCTTGCCTACCCTGCTGGAAAGTTTCTTGCTTACATTTTACCAAACAAACAGATATCATTGATACCAGGAAACAAAACATTTAGCTTCAACTTGAATCCACATCCCTGGTCGGTGAAAGAGTCTGTGCTGATCACTCTTACTGCTGCATCCGGCGCAACAGGAAACATGGGCACATTTGGAATATCATTGGCAGAGGTATATTATAATGACACAGTGAATCCTATTATTGCGTTGCTATTTATGTACGCTATTGTATGGACTGGATTTTCATTTGCCGCAATTGCAAGAAATGTTGTTTTGTACGATCCCCAGTTTGTTTGGCCGAAAGCTTTAATGCAAACTTCCCTTTTCAAAGCACAGGAAGATTTTGATATGCATAAAATACAAACACAAAACAAGAACAAATTGCATTCAGGCATCCAAGTAGAAGCTGACGCCGAACCTGATTCTAGTCAATCATCGCAAATGAGGATTTTTGTCATAGGGTTTAGTTTGATGTTTCTATGGCAATTTTTGCCAGAATTTATTTTCCCAATGACTTCATCACTTGCAGTATTATGCTGGATGGCTCCTTATAATTCCAAGCTCAACTTTTTAGGTTCAGGGCTAGGAGGGGCTGGAGTGTTGAATATAACTTTAGATTGGAGTAATATAACTTCTTCGGTTATGTTAAGCCCCTACTGGACAATCGCTTTACAATTTATTGGATTTGTTTTGATTTGTTGGGTTATCATACCTTTTTTAAAATATTTCAATGGTGGCGAGTTTGCAATGGGATTAATGAACAATAAATTACTTCTTTCCAATGGAAATGATTACCCTATATTAGAGTTGATGACCGATGATTTAAAATTCAACCAGACTGCATACGAGTACTTTGGACCCATTCATATGAGCTATCAACGTGTCTTGAACATGTTTTTTGATTTTGCAGCATACACAAGTGCGATCACATGGATTATTTTATTTGGTTTTTCAGATTTGAAGAAAAGCTTTCACAGGCTGAAATCTAGATTTGACAAGAGTACACAAAAGACAAGCAACAGTGGCTCTAGCGAGGTTGGTGATTCTAGTGAATATGGTGGTAGTGGTGAGCTTGATGAAGATACACCGTTGTTACTCGTCCCATCAAAAGGAGAGCTTACAACTCCATCACAGTATACTGATAGAGTGAACAAGATGTATGCCCACCATGAAGACATACCAACTTCGTGGTTTGTTATTTTATTTGCTACAAGTTTCATAATAATGTCATCAATTCTCTTGCTCACAGACTCTTTATTTATTCCATGGCCTATATACCTTGTTGCATTAGTGATTGGAGCTTCCGTGGTCATACCGATGTCCTATTTATATGCTAGTTCCAATTTCCAATTACCAATAGGGGCAGTGAATGAGCTATTATATGGAATAATGATTCAATCCTCATTCTTCAAAACGAAACACCCTTGTGGAGCTGCCGTTTATGGAGCTGTAGCAGGAAACGCTTGGTACAGAGCCCAATATCTATTACAGGATCAAAAGATTGGAATATATAACGGGATTCCCCCTAAACTAGTTTTCTTTTCTCAAATATTCGGTGATTTGGTGGGTGTACCATTCAATTATTTGGCATTAAGGTGGGTTGTGTCATCCAAGTTGGATTACTTGAAAGGTATAGAAATTGACCCTTTGCATCAATGGACTGGTCAAACTTTGGTTAACTACAATAGTAATGCTGTTCAATACGTTCTCATTGGTCCCAAGAGATTATTTGCCTTGCATCCCGTTCTGCCATATGGCTTTTTGTTTGGAATACTTGCTCCTGTAACAATGTTCGCGATTTATAGATTCTTTTGGAAGTTTGACAAATTGAAACTGTTCAACACCACCATTATTTTCTCAACAATGTCACACTTTTATGGAAATATAAGTACTGGCTATTTCACTCAATTTTTGGTTGGAACATTCACCATGTATTATCTATTCAATTTCAAGAGAAAAGTTTTCCAAAAATACAATTATGTCCTAGCTGCTGCATTTGACACTGGTTTCAATCTATCATGCTTTATTTTATTTTTGTTGTTTAGTAAAGAAGGAGGTAGAGCTTTTCCTGAATGGTGGGGAAATGATTCTCGAAGCGTTGAGAAATGTTATGCATAATCGATATTATTTATCTAGATAATTTTATTTAAATTTTAAATTACGAACCCCCATTTATTTAACTATTAACGAACTATTGTGAATCGACTACTATACTGAAACCCTAATATGAGCTCAAATATAAGGTACATACAAAAGTGTGCTCCAGATGAAAGACTAAGGGATGAACAAAGAGAAAGTTTCAATCCCGTACCGAGTGAAATCCTACTTAGCTACTATCAATAAGAGTAATCTTCCGGATCAATATCCATATCACCCTCATCAATATATTTCCTCAATTTGACTTTTTGAACTTCAGCTAGCTCCTCCATTTCCTCTTGAGATGGCGGCAAACCTTCATTATTTAAATCAGCATCTCTAGCCTCACTAAAAGATCTCAATTGGCTATGCAACTCTTCTCTACCATCCACCAAAATACCCTTCGGAAGCTTTCCACCGGAGAAGTGTCTCAGATGTTCAACATTCTCAGACTCTTCTCTCAAGATGCTAAACATACGAGACATACGACCAATAGACATCAACTTCTTTTTGAGGGATGCACGAACAGCTTGTTGATCATCAGCTGCAAATATTGAAGTTGTCGCTGCTTCAGGCACATCTTTCAGTGACTTCGCAACGTCCCTAGCTAATGGTGTCATTTCAATCAATTCATCATCAGTACATATATTCAAAATAGAAAGAAGAATGTCAATAACTTTTTCCGAAACAAACGGGATTGACCACTCAAACACATCCATGAAGTCAGGTAAGTGATATGGCTTAGGACTGGAGACAAATTGCTTGATATTAAAGGTTTCCCCATTATATACCAAAGCTGCGGCTTTGTTTCTATAGGTTCCACAATAATTTGGCGCTGAAAATAGTGTTATCACGGATGGAAATCCTGTTGAATCATTCTTACGATACATTCTATAACCAGCATCCTGTGCCTGATGAGCACGAATGATACTCAACAAACCATTATTCTCAAGAAATCTGCAAGCAGCTTTATAACTGAAATAATACGAACAGTGTCTTTCAACATTGTCTCTAAAGTATGTGTTTGGCTCATCATCATCAAAAATTTCGGTATCATAATCAGGTGAGGGATCAGCCCACATTAAGTCACAATATAATCCTCTCGATGGGAAATCCAAACGGAACCGATCAATTGAGTCTATGTCTGTAACACTCACAAGATCTTTGGAAATACCCCCATGAGCGCAGAAGAACTGATCATTCAAGATAGCACACAGAGGCAGAGCTTTGAACGAATTCAAAGAATCTCTGTATATTGCATCAGAATATTTCACTTCACATTCTCTTTTAAATGTGAAATATTCAGTCATTCTTCTCGATTCGTGGTTTCCTCTCATTAACCAAAAAGTTCTTGGGAAATTGATTTTGATTGCATATAGTAGTAGAACAACTTCAATCGAGTAATCTCCTCTATCGACATAGTCACCCAAGAATAGATATTGAGTTTCTGAAGGATCTCCACACATTTCAAAGAGTTTACAAAGATCGTAATATTGACCATGAACGTCCCCAACTACAGTTGCTGGACATGATACTCTTAGCAGATTAGGCTCATTTTCAAATATTTCTTTTGCTGAATTCAAAATTGTTTTGATCTGGAATTGGGATAATTTACCTTCCTTTTTAAAATGATTCATTATAAACTTATAATCCGGAATCCATTCGTTGTTGAAGATCTCATCATCGGAGGGTAGTGAGAAAGTTGGGGGTTCAACCGACTTGATTGCTCTTTCAGTAGTAATGAATTTATCTCCTCTTTCGTCTATGTAGACAGTCAAATCATTCTGCGCATCAGTATCCCTGTTTTTGATTTGTCTTAATGCATTCTCGATCTTGACTGAGTTTTCATGAGCTTTCTCTTTATTCGATGAACTCATTGTTACCCGTATGTATTATGTGCACTTTGACAGCTATATAAACCGAAAAATTATTTGCTGACAATTGATGCCAGTTGTGATGGTGACAACTCAATTTGATTCTATAAAAAGACAATTATACAAGTGGAAACTTTCTACCCATATATATTTATATGACAGATCAATGATCAACTTCAATTGAAGACAATTGCAACAGTCCTTTAAGATGCAATCAAGCAAATCAAACAACTTGAAATAAGGGCCCAGTAAATTACTCAGTACTGTACGAAGTGCATTGCCATAATAGCAAATGATCTTCGCACGACTTACTTTATCCTTAATTCAACTTTCATGGCCCTGCCTGTTTTTTTTTTGTGTTCATAGGAGGATTAAAATCAATTCAACAATAGTAATGCTGTAACGAATATTTTACTACTAATTATCGAACAAGTATTATTTGATATCGATGATTGATTATCTCCTCGTGAGATCTATAAGATGATGATATTGAATATATAACATATACTATATAGTAAACATACAGTCATACCTGCTCATCATCTTTGACTCTACTTCTCAATTCTTTAAGATCGAATTCCCTAACTTTGGCCACAACTGGTTCTTTTCGGGGTAAACCTTCATTGACCAAATCAGCTAATCTGATCTCTTCAAAACTAGTTAATTTTTTATCTAATTCATCTGAACCATCAAGCAAGACTCCTCTTGGTAGATTACTACCCCCTGCCAAATGACGAAGTTGTTCCACTTTCTCAGCTTCTTGACGGAGGATGTTAAACATTCTCGAGACACGACCGATCGCAAGTATCTTGTTTCTGAGTTGGTTTTTGACAATTCCAGAAGAATCCTCAGACCTAACTGGTGTGACTGGAATTTCTGAATCTATATCCATAGCGGCATCCCCGTTCTTAGAGTGACTCACATCTCTCAGACTTTTAACCAATTCTCTGGCTATCGGGGTATCTTGTTCTAGTTCTTCATCAGTACAAATATTCAACAAACTCAGTAAGATATCTGCAGTTCTCTCTGCCACAAATGGAATAGACCATGTGAAGACGTCTAACAGATTAGGTAAGTGATATGGCTCTGGTTGAGCCGAAAATTGCCTAATGTTCATAACTGCTTTTTCGTATCTTAAAACAGCCGCTTTATTCCCATACGAACCACAATAGTTGGGAGCTGAGAATAAAGTGATTACTGATGGGAATTGTTGAGGTTCAGTTTTCTTATACATTCTGTATCCTGCATCCTGTGCTTGATGAGCACGAATGATACATAGAAGGTTATTATCCTGCAAAAATCGACAGGTAGCTTTGTATGTAAACATATATGAACATCCGCGTTCATAATTTTCTCGGAAATATGTAGAATCGTGATCATTGTAAAAAGTTTCTGTATCATAGTCTTGAGATGGATCTGACCACATTATATCACAGTATAACCCTGATGATGGGAAATCAACTTGAAACCTATCAATGCTTTCAAGGTCTTTTAAATTTTTCAAATGCTTGGAAATTCCACCGTGAACGCAAAAAAATTGCTTGTTCATAATAGCTGCAATTGGAAGAGCTTTGAACGATTCAAGTGATGCTTTGTAAATATCTAATGAATACTTTATCAAACATTCTGATTTGAAAGTGAAATGTGAAGTCATCTGCTTCGTTTCATGGTTACCTCTAAGCATGATGAAAGTAGAAGGATGATTGATTTTCATGGCATATAGTAATAACAGACATTCTATGGAATTTGAACCTCGATCAACATAGTCACCCAAGAATAAAAAAGATGATTGATCTGGATCTCCACAAATTTCAAACAATTTACATAAATCATAAAACTGTCCATGAATATCACCACATACAGTAACTGGTGCTGGAACATGAAGTAAATTTTGTTCTTGGCTCAATATACTAGTAGCCATTCGCAAAATTTCAAGCACTTGATGTGAACTTAAAGTACCTTCTCTTTTAAAATGATCTCTTAAATATTTATAATTGGGAAGTCCACCAGGGTTGCTGAAAACCTGATCATCTGATGGTCTCTCACTAGTTGGGGGAGCCACATGGGATATGATTCTATCTGTTGTTCTAAATTCGCTTCCGTTGTCATCGATATATATAGTTGGATCAACAATAGACTGATCTTCAATATCTATGTGTCTGTTCTTGATTTGCTTCAAAGCATTTTCAATCTTCAGTGAGTTTTCATGCGCAACAAGCTTGCTTTTTGCCGACATCGTTACTCAATCTGAAAGTCTGAATCAGTGACCGTAATAATTATGAGTATCGCAATACTGAAGCCTTTAAAGTCTCTAATATGATTAGACTTAGTTCGCTTAAAAATGATAACTTCAATTCATGTATGAAGAAGTGAGGGCTCCGATGGTATTAAACTTTCCTTCGAATTTTGACCAGTATTGATACTGTAATACTGTTTTATATGTGTGACCAACAATAGTACTTTTGAGAATCTTATTGATTGAGATTTCAGAAAGACAGAACATGTATGAGGTTATATATATAACTACATCCTCTAGATATAAAATCACATCTCTCAACTAGTGCTTTTTTTTGTTTCATCGCTCATGTGCCTGTTAGTTCGTCTTTCGCCACGGAATTATTATTTTATATGTGGGTTTTGTTTCCTCGTACCACCTCACCTCTCCCGAGCACGAACCGTGCGAAACCAGAACTTCGGCCGAATGTTATTATACGTAAACGTATCCGGCAGGAACCAGACAGAGAAACACCGCGAAACTAATTAATTAATCAGGAAGAATCGCCGGCGTGTTTTCAATTTAGTTGTTTCTCAAGTCTCCGACTCTCCGCGCGCTGTTTTAAAATGTATCAAAATTACTGCGCAACTGCGCACTTCAAGTTATTTAGTAATTTATTTACACCAATTTTCATTTTCTGTGGGGAAGAAAAAATACGTAGAATGAGCTAGCTGTCTACATAGTAGACACAATTATAACAACTAGTTAGTTGCTGCGGTCCATTCAGCTTTATTTGAAAACTTTAAGGGTTAAATTACAATCAGATATCTACTTCATAACATTTGCACATCCAGCTAATACGAAATACACCAACTATCCTTGGACTTTGGTGGATCAACATTTGACATGATTGATCACTATGCTTACTGCGGATGCCAAGACATACACGACCAAACCGTTGGACCCTTATGAATCTTAAGGTTTTGTCAACTAGAAACACTCATCAATTGGTGTTACACTTCCAAAATCTTATATTGACATTGAAGTTATATACTTTTATGAATGATCCATTATATGGGACTCTATCACCTAGAGTTCGAATTTGAGGCTATGGTCAAACCCTAGACTATGATCGAGGATTCTCAATGTTGAAACTTGAATGGTGAAAACGAGTGTTAGGATGCTGTACTATTTATTAATTATTATATTAGAAGGTAAGCATGTCGAGGCTCGATACTTCAATTTGAAAGGGAAAGATTGTAATTATCTAGCGTTCGAAATATGCTCTCTCCTCAGATTCGCCAAGGCCTTGAATTCAAGCCCTGTTTAGCATAGCCACGCGTGAGCAGTTTTTTTATTACGTTAAAAGTGGATCACCAAGTCGTCGACTCATCACAGAAATAGTAATCCTTATCTAGATATAACCATAAAGCCCATAAATTCTCAAAGTAGGCTTTAAATATCGAACTTCAATCAAGTTTTTGGCAAGCCGCCCTTCGAGTCTCAATGTAAAAAAGCATTCAAAAATTTAATCAAGTTTAATAAATTAATATTAAATTATTAATTATATATAAAGTTTAAAATTATATAAAACAGGTAGATCGACGCGTCGACTAATTTTTTGTTAAAATAAAGTGATAAACCCTATTGTAAAAATTTATATAATGAAAAAAAAAAAAATATTTTAAAAAACATTTTTGAAATTTAGTTTAGTTTATTACTTTTCAGGCCGAGATCCACAAATTTACCCATTACTTCTGTGCACTGAAGTCAAATCAATGCATATAAGAATATACAATCAAGATGGAAATTGTTTTAGATGATACTGGTTACCTTTCAGCGCAGCCTCCACAAACAACTTTACTCATACATGACCCCAAAGGCCAAGCCAACTTTGAACTAGGAGTTTCCATGCTTATTCACAAGTGGGACACATTGACAACAGCAGTTGACAATCTATGGGGTGGCCCTGAATCCTCAGAAAAGCGTGACTGGATCACGGGGATAGTTGTTGATTTGTTTAAAGAGTCAAAAGAAGTGGATATTATCATGATCCATGAGGTGTTATTCAATGCGATGGAGGACGAATTTGATGTTTTGGTTCAGGATGATTCAACTGTTTTGGTTGCTCAGGGCATAGTGGAACTTTATAAGGAGTGTATAGAGGGTAAATTTGCAAGAGTCCATGCTCTTTATCAGAGATGGTCAGAGAAGGAAGAGTATAGAGTGAGGACAGGCCAAAAGAAGAATACCGTTGTTGTCGAGAAGGATCCGAACAATTCAGATAGCGAGTCTGATGATGATGAGGGAGACGAGGGAGATATAGAAATGGTTGATGACGACGATATGATATATGTTGAAGAGGGTCATGGTGTGAAGAATAATGAGCCTGTTGTTGATGATGATGGATTTACAATTGTTACAAAGAAGAAAGGTAGACGATAAACTTCCTCAGTGTTATTTATGTATTTCTCCTGTAATTCGATTGATTTGATTCTAATAACATAAATATCAATTATAAAAGATGAAACCAGTTGTAGATTCAGAAACACACTCACATATATATATATATCTATACAAAGGGACAGAGAAATGAATTTTATTAGATCTATAACCTCGAAATTGAAACCCAATCATCGTACCTTTGAAGGAAGCATACCATGAATGATCAAAGTTGAGGTCCTAGAAGAGGGGTATTTTGAACAGACTGTATACGAGGAGTACTTCTCCCACTTAAAGATGGTCTACTCACATTAAATGAATTTCTTGGAGTGAGCTTCAACTGAATCCCAGATAGATCTAAGGGTCCATTAGGATGTTGATCTAGCCCATCTAGATCGGACTCTGGGGCCTCAACAGGAGGTGGGATAGGACTATAACCCAATGGCGTGTCATCTGATAAGAATGGGTTTTGATTCTGAAACAAGTTCTGTGGTAGTTGTGGTGTTAAAGGGCTGCTTGGAATTGAATTATGTTGTGAATATGGCTGTGGCGTGGTTGAATTAACGACCAAACTGTGCAGTGAAACTGTGCTTGATTTTCTCTTTTGGAAACTCATAGATCCAAATCTTTTTATGAAAGAATCTGCAACGGCATCCACTGCTCCTTTAGGTTGTAGAAATGACGGTTGTTCCTTTACTTTGTCTTTGATTTTGAACAGTTTCACATTTGTGCCGGTCCATACCCCAACGGAACTCAGACTGTTGTTAGCTATTTCAGTTAATTCAGATTCACTAAATACTTGGTTGCCATTTTTTACGAAACCATTATGACTTTCCTCATTACTGTTACTGTTCGAATTGGTCACCCAACTTCCAAAACCCCAATCAGAACTAACTTTCTTGATTACAGAGACAGAGGATGTAATATCGCCGAATAAATGCTTAGTTTTGGTGATGTCACTATTATTGAATATACTTTCCCATAAGACGGAT
Source organism: Ogataea nitratoaversa (assembly GCA_030579435.1). NCBI lineage: Eukaryota > Fungi > Ascomycota > Pichiomycetes > Pichiales > Pichiaceae > Ogataea > Ogataea nitratoaversa. The sequence continues at coordinate 15,392 of JAKTQZ010000051.1, forward strand.
TCATACCATCCTAATGATAAATTTGACCATGTGAATTTTAACTGTTCGAATTTACTCTTTGATGGGTTGTATTCAGCTGGTATTTTTTGTGACTGTATAAATTCACTAACCCCCAAAGAAGACATTTTATTTATAGCTGTTGCTGCTTCAGTGGAAGCACCTATGGTAATTTTAGAAGTGATGAACCTGATAAGCTGGACGATTATCTTTGAAGCTTGAATACCTGTCCATGTGGTCTCCAAAGAGGCATACAATGGTTGCTTACTCTTAGCTTTCAGAGACATTCCAACGGGAGGTCTCGGTCTAATCAAGGGCTCCTCGACAATCTGTCCTTCAGTGATAGGATCTAAAGTGACTGGCTCAATACCATCATCAATAGAGTATACACTTTTGATTGTTGGAGAGGAATAATTAGATGTAAGTGAAGTTTGTGATAATTGACGTTGAGGGGCTGGGGGTAGATAAGGCGAGAAACCAGAATTATTAGAGTCCAGACCAGATCTACTTTCAAAGTTGTCATTTGAGGCCTCTGATTCATTCAATTGATCTTCTAATTTTTGAGACAAGTTACTGATTGATTTTAAAACTCCTTCATAAGCATCTTTGTTTCTTGAGATGACATATATGAGTATATTTGAGTCAGAAGGAGAACGACAAATTGCATGACATATACTTCTTACAAGTAAGGCGAGGAGATCCAAGTTAACATTATTGTCACTCAAAAATGGGACAGTAGAGAATTTGTAAATCAGTTGAGTAAGCGATGATGCAGCACCATATGAGATATTCCCAAGGATACTTGATGGGGGATTTGATAAGTCTTTTGAAGATAATCTTCTATTAAAAGTTGGAGTTTCATTGTTGTTATTATTGTTAGAGGTAGTTGTAAGTGGAACCAAATTGTAGATCCACTCAACTAGTGTTGGGATCAAAATGATTGGAGGTTCAGCAAGTAAGATGTTACAAGTTTGGATAACTAAGTAATCACGGTAGGTTGTTGGAGTAGTTGATATTTTTATAGACGTTGGTAATGATGCGTAAAATTGTTTGTTAAAAGGTGTCAATAAGTTGGCTGAAATCACAGGATCACACGATAAAAACAAAAACAAATATGAGCAAGTTCTAATTAAATTTCTATATTTTTCAACATTCTTATAAGTGAAAATATAATAAAGTAAACTAACCATGATCTTGACACCTGACCTATGGGAAATATATGTTCTGAATTCCTTATTACACTGGTAAAACTCCCAAAATAAGATTAACAATTCTATACTCCATATTGATGGCTCTTGAGGGGAGAATGATGCCCCCAGAAAATAAGACAAACCAGTTGGTCCTCCCGAATGAGAAGATGAAGAAGATGAAGAAGATGAGTTAGAACCCAAAGGACCACTTGCGTCCAGTCCCATTGGTCTGAGTAATGGCTCTAATAAACCCGACTCCAACAAAAGTATCTCTTCGGGTTTATATATTTTACCACAGTAAAATCGAACTAAATTTGTTGGCCTATCTAACAAAATATTTTGCTTTCTCAGGAACTCCAAATCCGTTTTGGGTAGGGGATAAACAATCATTAAAGTTAGCAATTGAATAGCATTGGTGACTACTAAAGTTCTAACTGCTTTGAATGAATTATTCGATAGCCCAGACAACCCAGTCTCATTTGATGTTGGTGGTTTAGTTGATCTGCAAGTTATGTTAACTAATGAGGAAATCAGCGTGAGTATTTGCAACTTGGGTTTACTTGTAACCAAAACCGTCAAATAGCGAGATCCAATTGGCACAACACTCCCCACTTGCTTATAAAGACACTGCGAGCATAATACAAGGATAAATCTCAATATCTCCAATCTATTTGAATCTAATTCAATTCTGGGTTGTTGTAGATTTCCTGACTGCCCAATACCAGGTTCCCAAATTGAGAATTCAACAGAATTTGATTTCACATTTTGTCTGCTATTTGCAGGGACCTGAACTGTAAATCCAGAAGTGAATAAAAGGTCAACAGCTATGAATACCAGTCTTGCCCCAAGTGGTAACATAGCTAGTTCCGACTCTTGTTGTTCAGCAGTTTCATGATTCGCTTTCATGGAAGCGGTGTCTAATAATGTGGTTTTATTTGTTATGTAATCTATAATTGCAGATGTGCTATCATCACTTGAAGCTTCATTTGAAATTGATGAAGGGTCCGAATCCACTCCAACTTTCCCCGACTTACTATCTTCAGAGTTTGCTGATTGTGGATCGAGGCTAGTATCCAAAGACCAAAAAAGAGATCTTTCAACTGATTGCAAATCAGGTTTTTCATATAAGTAAGGAAGTAATTTAGTTAAGAGTCTAACACAATTAAGTAATTCATTTGTTGGGTAACTTTTTAACTCCGTCTTTAATAAAGTTAGTTGTATTAATTTTTGAGAGATGTTCCTTATTAATAAACAAAAGTTTCTGATACTCGAGTCTCTAAATGCTCTTATATCGGCGGGCGTAAGTAAATTGAAAACATCATTCACAGATTCAGGTTCCTTCCAGAAAGCTTCCCAATAACCGCTTGGGAATGGGATATCATTCGATGAATCTATAAGAAAAAACACATGTTTCTTGAATCTCAGTTTCGATTCAGCAGCACCCATATCAAACAACTCAGAGAGGCGGTCTAAAGAATGATATTTGGTGATATGAATACGAACAGATGTGTACAAGTGGATTAAAGAGGGATCAGTCGGAGTTGTCTTGTGAAGAAGTGTTCTATTTAATCTGAAGTTCCCTCTCTACATGTTCAGATCCACCTGATGAAAAATAAAATATTTATTTCCCTTCTACCAGTAACCATGGGCCATATCTGGGCCAGGCCGCAGGTCCATAATTAAATGGTAATAATTTAGCAGGAAATCATGACAAGCACGCGGCGGATCACCGAACGGCAGTTTTCTGTTTTAAAATATGAGACTGCACGGAGACTCCAATAAAAATAGTCTTCTGTGTATAGCTAACGATGCTCGATCTCTAGTACGTACATCTATATTAGTATATAGAGTATAATTTCAGTATTCACTAACTATCTTCTTCACAGTGTGAAGATAGTGCATGCTATCATAAGATTCGATGACTTAAAATTGGTCAAAACTATTTAACCATAACTAGAATGTAGTACATAGTCTATAGTATAAGATAGTATACCAGTTGTAAGTAGATAACCATTCAAACAAAGTGAGATTGGTTTAAGATTACTAGCGAACCTTAAAAAAGGAAATACGAAAAGTGGGAAAAAGGTAGAGATATCATTAATAATTCGTAACAAAAGGAGAAACAAAAAAAAAAAGAAGGCGAACAAAAGGAAAAGAACAAAAGTCAATTTAAAACTCTTCTTTAAAACTCTTCTTTAAAGCTTAAAGGTCCATATCTTTCAACATAATCGGTCAATCCAACATTGTTGTCAAAACTATTATTTGCACTAGTGTTTCCTGAACTACCGTCCTCTTCATCTCTTTTACGTTTATTTGCTGTACTAAATGAGAACGGATTCTCTGTCTGCAGAGTCTGTGATGGTCTCGTGTATGTATTAATGTCATCTTCCCATCCTGCTAATGATGAAGCAGTAGATCCATTGTAGAGCAATGGAGGAGCTTGATTGTTCAAATGACTTGGCAATGGCGTTCTTTGTATATTTGAAAGATGCTGTTGTTGATAATCGGTCAAATAGGCCGACTGGTGCTGTTGTTGCGGTTGCTGGGATGTCTTGTACCCATCAGCAACACTCTTTCTAATTCTCATTCCTATAGTTTGTAATTTTTCTGTGGTGGGATCCAAATCCTGTGTAGATTTTGTGAATGAATTGTAATTAGCTCTTTTAACTGAGTCCATTGTGAAGGATATTGCGTTTGTCTGCGTGTGGGCTGAACTGTGAGTTTTATGAGTGTAAATTATTGGTGGTATAGTTAAAGCAAAATTTGATGTAATTTCGTAAGTTGAATGTTGGAAGGGATGGGAACAACTATTAAATCACACGAAACGAAATGAAACAAGAAAAGATAATTAAACTAATCTGATTTAACGACTAGCTAAATATTTAACATGAGACTTTTGACGTGCCTTGATTAAATTACGTTGAGGAGAGAATGTTTGCGAATTCCCATTTTGGGTAAATTACAATTTATTTGAGCAATAGACATCTCTACACATATTAGTACTATTTGAGATTTATTTTATCCATTTTGAACACACCAGGCAAAATTTCAAATTTCTCACAGGTGACAGCACAGGGAGCGGAGAGTCAGAACAGGGGTAATTCGTGGTAACATGGAGAAGCCTCCCAATGTGAATGCACATGACAGGTACGTTAAACGTTCTACTGCTAGCTAGTGGTACCCTAAAGCTATACCTGTTGAACTTAGCAAAGTTTATACTTTAAATGAGCAAGGGACTGGAATTGTAACAAGTCGCATCATATATATATACAACTGAAGTATTTTGATACAAATTTATACAAGCTATCAAATGACAAGTATCAACGTTTCAGGTAACAGGTACCACATGACCCATGTCACATACCACATACCACATACCACATACCACATTACACGTAACCACCAAACAATACGAATTTTCAGCATACCAACAACATCCAGAATTTCCTTTTTGGGTGTAAATAGGGCGCATACTAATAATAATTCTAAGTTTTGAGACAATAGGACCGAGCACTTTGAAATTCATGCAGCTCGCTCAGATTCTCAGATTTCAATTTTCTTTTCCAGTTGAAAATTGATTTCATTTCCTGAAATTGCATGATCTGCACACATTGTCAGTAAACAGACTATAGACTGGATTCTGCAATTGCACTCAATTGGTATTCAACCTTTTGATTCATAATTAACAGCAGGAAGATATGCCCAGTCATTGATGCTTGCTTGAAGTCAATATTTGTTTTCACGTTACAGGGTAAGTCAATTCGTCTACCTGTGATATCAAAGGGATACATACATACCTTTATAAGCAAACCGTTAAGTATACACTTCTTCTGGCAAGAACAGGAACATTTCAGGTTCTTCAAGCCAAGGTCCCACCGCTATCTATCCTCTCTATGAATTCCTGGACTCCATTACCAAACCTACTTTATGGTAAAGTGGTTAAACCATTCTTACCATTGGAAAGGATACAAGATAAAGGTAATAAGTTGATACAAAAAAATTTCATAAATATTTATCCTGGTGATTCAGTCTACTTATTTGAATCAGACATTATATCAAATAAATGGGCAAGAGGTTATATCATTTCACTACCAATTCCATCTGATTTCTCATCAGCTAGCGTCAATTTGGAAAAATTACCTCAGAGCAGAGTATCAATTTCAATCGTCCCAATGGAATGTATTGAGATTTCGAAAGAAATTCCAATTTCTTCCAGTTTAGATATAACCAACCAAAATTTGATAATTAATAATATTTCAATTCAAGAGGATGACAATTTTAGTATCTTGACTTCAGATCAAAAAAAACCAAATAAACCCACATTGCCTTTAAATGATCACTTGGGTTCAGGTGATCTCTTGGAAGAAATCACATCATCTTTAAAATCATTGTCAATTCATATCTATTCAACTTATGCTTTAAATGATTTCACCCTATTCAAAAAATTAGTTGGAACATATGAAGATTTAGATAACATTAGAATAAACCTGTTGTATGATTTATTAACAAAATATGAGATTGATGTCTCCACTAAACAAGCCATTCTTTTGTTGAATAAAGTGGCCAAGTTGATAGCATCACGAAATCATTCAAAGATTACTCATTCAACTATAAGAAAAGATATTGGTGGTTATGAAGCCATTTTTTCAAGAGATGAATCAACTGGAGATTTAATAATGATTGATTTCAAGGATCCTGCCAAAAATTTGGTCAATTTAGCTAAAATGTCACAAAATCAAGTCTTTGCTGCATTATCTCCCAACTATCCAGTCTCTAATTCCACATTGAGCTTATATCCCGAAAAATCAGAGAGATTCGTCAAAGTTCCACCATCTCATATCTTGGTTGATTTCAAATCTGTTTCAGGATCATCAACAGTTTTACCAAAAGGTTATGATGGTATGACTGCATATATGTATTTAAGAAATTCGAGAAAAAGATTAACCGAAGCATTTACTATATCAATAAGACCAGGTCAAGATTTCTTGTTAAACAATATTTCTGCAGCTTTATTCAAGAATATCCCAGCTTCGGAAGTTGAAACAGGTAGAATCTATTTGGTCACTCTTTTAACTGAAAATATCAAACTTGATAATCCAGGTTCCAACAATGGAGTCAACAACTTACCTTATATCAGAAAAGGTATAGCTGCTGGTGTTGCAGATGTTTCAAGAATTTTTTCCAGACGTGGTGGTCATTTAGCTTCTGGACAGGCTCATCATTTTGCAATCAAATTATTTGGTTCCTATATGACTCAAAATCAAAAACCTATTCAATTAGTCCCAGGAATGAGCTCAACAATGGCTGCTTCATTAACCATGGAGAATAATGGTTGGGGTGAATTAGTTGATCGTATTATTTCAGGCTCTAACAAAGGTGTGGCTGTTAATCCAAGAGCTGAAAAATTGACCTTATCAATTAAAGAATTAAGAAATGATTTATCATTAGACGACAAAACGCATGATAATGTTTCAGCTACTATTTCTTCAATTAGGACAATGTCATACAATTCTTTAGAAAGTGATTACGAGAGAGTTTATTTCAGGATCGTGAAATGCAAGAACATCAAAACAAATATCAAAGAGAAATCATTTATTACGCTAGAGAGTAAGACATCTTCCAAGTTTTTGAAATTCTGTAAAGGAACAAATGAAGTTCCTCAGTCAACATGGCAATTCTTATCAGTTTCAAATGACGAAGCAATTGGAGAGACTATTCAAATTATTAATTTTGATCCAAAAGTTACCGAAAAAGAAGATTACCTATTCTTAAATCTTTATGTTAATGGGAAATTTTTAGGTGAAGGAAATTACACATTGAGAAAACTAAATCACATTCATGAAACTGGTAAAAAAGCAGCTTCTGTGGAAATCATTGATCCTAATAATGTTTCTGTTGGTACTATTGACATTGAGATCATTTTTGTTGGAAGAAAATTCAACGTTGACAGTTCCGTTGAAACTATTTTGAAGTGGAGAAATGTTTATGAAAAAAGTATTGATGATTCTGAGCAGAATTTGATTACGTCTTTGTTAAGACTTAATAAAGCTGATGTTAGTGTTGTTGTTAAATATTTTTCTGATATTTTAATGAATCTAATTGAAATATTTGAACTTGCATTAAATAAAAAGTTAACTTCATTAAAACTAACTGCTTTTGAAAGTATTGTTCATTTATTAGATATTTCAATAGCTAGACATGATCAATACATTTACCTCTTCAGTGATTTCTTATCTAAATATTCCGAAGAAGGTTACAAGTTACCGTCAGTCGGAGTGGAAATTCTATCAATGATGACACACTATTTTGCCAATTCAAATCTCGAATGGAACTCAACAGGAAGAGCATTATGTCGTATTTCAGTTTTGATTTTAAGATTAGCTGATGCTTCAACAGACGATGAAGAATTATTTGCTAAAACTGGTCAACGATTTGTTGAAGGAACTGCTCTCTTTTTAACTTCTTCTAAAGATTTAATAGTGGCAGATCAATTATTATTATTAGGAGTCTTGGAACTATGGCTCGACGTTTTCCGTAAATATTTCAATGAAGATATTTTACTTGAATTTACAATCACTTGGTTGAATGCTGTTGGATTGAGAGGTTTAGGTTTAGTTGAGGATGCTTCTAACAATGCATTGATCAATAAAAAGAAAAATAAAGAACATAGAATCATTATTACTAAATTATTATTTGTGAGAAGAATGTTACATTCTTTCAATATCTCATCTCCTCATGTTCGTTCTTGTTTAGTGGTTAACTGTTTCCAATGGTCATTAGAGGTACTCATCAACCCTACTATTGATTTAGATGCTTCTAGATTAGCTATTGGAATTTTGATGTCTATTATATCAACTAGTTTTGGTGAAGACAGATTATATCATGATGATACTAAAGAGTTGTATCTAACATTTGTTAAAACTGTTCCATTGTTATGTACTGTTTTCAACAGATATTATAAACATTGTAAAGCTACTGGTTTATTGGCAACAAAGAGAACCTTCACACAACTATTCCCTGTTACTTTTCCATTTGTTGAATATACAATGGATTCCTTGGTTAATGATGAAACTTTTACAGAGATACTAGTTGAAATGGCCATCTTATTAGTCTACATTTCTAAATCATCTTCAACTATTATTGATGATATTTCCAATTATATTAAATTTCATAAGACATCACCAGATTATAAGACTTTAGATCTCTTGATTGGTGATGCCAATACTCTCTTAAATGCTGGTGTTCAAAATTTAGAATTTATTACAACAATTAGACATATTTTACAAGCTAAATTTTTCCCTGGTGGTAAGTGGTTCTCATTAAAAGCTACCCTTACTGAGAGTATGCAAAGTTTGTTAGAGCTATTTTATCCCATTATAGCTAGATTAATTCCACCTGTTGAAGAATCTGCTAATTTTGATAAAGTATTATGGACCAATTATATGAAATCCATTTTAAGAACATCCACTGATCAAACATCATCAATAGAACATTTGATAGAAATGCCAAAGAGATGTGTTTATCAAATGACAGGTGAAATCAGAACAAGATCTGCAATTTTGGCTGAAAAATTATGGGATTTATTGGCTTGGGATGGATTAGATGAAGATGTTAATAGATTTCAACTTACTAGATTTGGTGGATATCAAGTTGAATTTGTTAGTAATCCAAACAGTAGTATTATAGAAGATTTGTTATTATTCTCATTACAAAGAAATGTTAAATGTGTTGAAGTTGGTACTAATATCTTATGGTCTATAATTGTATCCGAATGGGTCATTAGTGAGAATTTATTTGAAATTGAAAGGGAATGTATTATTGCATTTTATGATATTTTCCATACCGAGAAGAAATATACACCAGAATTGAACGAAATCAAGACATTTATTAGTGAATTAAAAAATACAATTAAGATTGATGTTGAAGATGAAGCTTTCATTCCAATTACCAAATTAATTGATACTCTATCTTCTTTTTTGAATACATTATTTGAATTGAAGAGTATTCCAAGTGGTGAAGAATTTGATGACGATAGAACATTTCATCAATTAAGTATTTCAAGTTATTTAATGAAGGTTAATAGACCTGAATTATTTCAATCATTTATCAATGAAATGTATGAATCCAATTTATTAAAAGAAAATTATATTCAAGCTGCATTATCATTAGAATTATTAGCAAATACTTATGATTGGGATATGAATACAACGTTACCATTATGTTTGAAACCAAAATTACCAAGTCAAACTACTTTTAAAAGAAAAGAAGATCTTTATAAATTAATTGCTAATAATTTTATAAAGGGAAATAAATTAGAACAAGCTGTTGAAATTTATCAAGAACTATTGGATGTTTATTATAAGATTAATTTTGATTTAAATGGATTAAGTTATTGTCATGGTGAATTATCAAAAATTTATAGAGGTTTAGAAAAAATTGATAGATTAGAATCTACATTTTTCAAAATATCATTCATTGGATTTGGATTTCCTGATTCAATTAGAGGAAAAGAATTTATTTATGAAGGTTTACCATTTGAACATATTACTTCAATTAATCAAAGATTGAGTCGTTTATATCCAGGATCTCATATTATCTCAAATGAAGAAGAAGCTAAAAGGATGTTATCAAATACACCCTTTGGTAAATATTTACATATTAAAACTGTTATTCCAAATAGATTTAATAATAATAAAAATAATAACAATTTATCATTCATGACTAAACAATATGTTGATAATAAGAATTTGAAAACATTTATTTCAACAAGAAGATTACCTGGTTCATCAAATGTTATTGATTTATGGACAGAAGAAATCACTTATGAAACATTATTAACATTTCCTGTTTTAATGAATAGATCTGAAATCAAATCTATTAATATTATTAGATTGTCACCTATTGAAAATGCAATTAGATCATTGATTGACAAAAATGAAGAATTAACAAATCTACAAAATTCTTTAATTCAATCTATTTTATCTGTTACTGGAGATTATAAGAATATTTCAAGTTCATCAATATTTAATACATTATCAAGATCACTTTCTGGTACTGTTGATTCACCAGTGAATGGAGGTGTTGGACAATATAGAGTTTTTTTCAATAAAGAAGTAGAAGATGAAGAAGAAGAAGAAGAAGATTCAGATAGTGAATTTTTGAAAAAGAAATTTTATGATTTGATTAAGTTATTAAACAATTTATTAAAATTACATGGATTATTAATACCAAATAATTTAAAAACAAATCATGAATCATTATTAAATTTATTCAAAAAGAACTTCAAATTAGAAATTGAAAATTTAAAATTAGATACTTGTAATATTTCATCAATTGAAAAATTCCAACAACAAATAAATCAATTTTCTTATAATTCATCAATAATAAATGATACTAATAATATTGGAAATGATAATTATCCTATAAGTTATTATAGTGGTATGACGACGACAGGCTTACAATCAAATGGTAGTAGTTCTTTGCATAGATCATTAAAAATGGATGAACCTTCGATTCATTCTGAAGTTTCTAGTTCTAAATTTTCAAATGTGAATTCAATTAGAAGTAAATATTCATCAAGCAAGAGAACTGTGTTGAATTATAAGAGTTGATTAATTTATTTATTTATTCAAAATCAAGATCATATATATTATATATTATATATATATTATAAGAAGAGTTGTTGCCTGGAAAATGCAAGGCTTTTCAAATTCCAAACGAACCAAATGATCAAATATTCTATTAATAGATAAAACAGTCTAAAATGATATAGATAAGATTTGATTGTAATAAATGGGATTACTGTGTAGTAAGTATTAAAGTATATGTAGAAATATAAGCAACTGATCTTTCTTTAAATGAAATGAAATTTGACAAAAAAAGGAAAATTGACAAAAAGGGAAAAAAATAATAATATAATGTGGTGCAGGGAAGTGTAGGGACAGGAAAAAAGTTGACAAAATTACGTCACTGAGTAATTGAGAGAAGGCTCAGGGGCTGAAGCAAGGAAGGTAAACGGGTGTCCGGGTGTGTGTGTGTGTGCCTTACAGAAATGTGGTGATTGGTGCCTGGTAAAGTTAATAAGGCATTATTGTACGGCCGGTATTTGTAATTTTGCATTGTCAACAGGGGTGAATTTTATATTTTTATATTTATTTATATATCTATACTTAATTTTGTTTCTGTTTTATTTTGTTTTATTTTATTTTCATTACAATAGGTGATGTGTTGTAAAATTTGATATTATATGTAAATTTTATTGATTAACAAAGTTCATTCATATATATTATAATAACAAGTCATAAACAATTATTACTCATATTCTCAAATCTGAAATTCATTCATCCATCCAATCTTACTTGTGTGTGCCTTTTTTTTTTTCTGTTTCCAATTTGCTTCTTACAGAAAATATATATATATATAGAAAACAACAACAAGCACAAGGTATCATTTCTTGGTATTTTATTTTATTATTGCTTAACAATCTATATATAGTTTCAATCAATCTATTTCAATATACAATTCATTAGCTTCATTCAACTCAACTCAACTCAACTCAACCTCAACTCAATTCAACCTCAATTCAATTTATTATAAATCTATTTTTATATCTCCCTCTTTGTCTCTATTTTAATCCATACAACTTTCATTTATTTATTTGTCCATGAAAATTTCAATTTTAATTCACATTTGTTTATTGTTATCATAAAACTAATACATCTTAAAGGGTTATAATAACCGTCCTATCTTGTTTATTTATTTATTCATTCATTTATTTATTCATTCATTCATTCATTCATTCATCCTCTTGTTTATTTATTTATCTATCAATCATTTGTTTCATAGTTCAAATTTCATAGTGAAATGAAAGTATTGACTCCAAAGCGTTCGCTTTCTATTTCTTCATCTACATCGACTTCAACCACCTCCACCACCACTACTACTACTACCACCACCACCACTACTACTACTGATTATGATTTACAAGATTTTAAAAAATTAGATCAAACTTTAAATAAATTCAATTCATATAAAAAGATTAGTACAACAAAAACAAATATATTAAGACTTGTTGTTCTACCTTATTTAAGAGCAAATACTCAATCATGGTCTTCTCAATTACAAAAAAATCAATTTCAACAACCTTCTACTTCTGTTTCAGGAATCGGTTTATCTTCTACTACTACTTCTTACATCTCAAGAATTCCTCCTCCTTCTTCTCAATCATATTCAGAAAAATATATAAGATATTCAACAAACATATTTATTAAATGGTGGACTTCATTATTAATTGCAGCTAAAGATTTACAACAAATGGCTTCTCTTGATAAAAATTGTTATTTAGAAGCTATATCAAGAATCATGAGTAGATATGAATGGATTCATATTGATAAATTCCAAAATTTATTTAAAGATATTTTAATTAAACATAATGAATTATTATTAGAAACTTTTCAATTTGCTATATCAAGATTAAATTTCAAAAATGTTTCATTATCAATGAATGCTTTTGTTGGGAAAGTTTTCGCATATTCTTTTATGAAATTACCTGATATTTCAAAAGGTTTATTATTTCTTTTAAATACTAAAATCAAAAATCATGAACAATTTTATAACATGACTGTTTTAAATAAAGATCCAAATATTAGAATCACACCAAAATTAACAAATATTGATCAATTTAATAATATGTTAATTGATATGTCATATAAATTCCCTAATCATTTAACACCTTTAATTAAATCATCAATGAGACCAAGAAAGACCAAATTTAAAATTGAAAAGAATTTTTTAAATTCAATGTATCCTCCAACCGAAAAAATTAAAGGTATAGAAGATACTAAAGGTTTATGGTGTTTTAGATGGTGTTCTCTTGATCATGTCGATTTGTTTTGTTCTTTTTTAAGACATTATTTAACTCTATCATCATTTTATTTAAAGCGTCAACCAACAGAATCTTCATTATTTTCTTCATTAGAAATGTTTGGATTACCTGGGTTTTCCTATATATTGACTCATTTGTTTGAAATGTTGGAATTTCAAGTCATACAACAAATTAGACAACAACAACAACAAAGACAACAACAACAACAATCCCAAAGTATATCAATCGGTACCAGTGGTACCAGTATTAGTACCACTAGTACCACTAGTACCACCACCACCAGTACTCTTGTTCCATTGGATACACAAATTGATAAGATTTTAAAATTAATGAGAGATTTTATTACAAATTATAGACATGATTTCGAACCTGGTTTAAGAACGGGATTTATACAAAATGTTGAACATGTTCTTAAATTATTAGTTTTCAGAACTTCAATGTTTGAAATTGGTAAAATTGATATCATTTTTGAATATTGGACAAAATTCATCAAAAGTGTTAAAGAATCACCAATTAATTATGAAGAAGATGTTATTGATTGGGAATTTTGGATTGATATTCAAATTAAGTTATTGGATACGAATAATATCAATTGTGAATTAAGATCAATTTCAAACATTTATCAAATTTGGGAGTTCATTCCAACCAACAAATATCCCTCTACTACTTCTTCTTCAAATAAATTGAAATCTAGTTGGATCTCTGATATCAATGAAAATTTAAAATTCAATATATCATTATATTTAATCAACTCACAAAATTGGTGTAAATTATTTGGACATTATTTGGCATTAGTTAGAGGTTTTTATATTAGATTATTAGTTTGGAAAATCTTAGGATTAGATTCTATTAATTTAAACATGAGATTAAGTTTTAAAGATTCAATCAATCATAAACAAATAATGCATTTGGTTAGTATGAATTTATTTAAAACTTTTGAATCTTGTAAGAATATGAAAATAAAACCAGTTGATCCAATTTTGAACCAAAAATTTATCATCTCTTCAACTAGTTTCTTGAAAGAAAATGCTCCCAAGAAAGATACAATAAGAACTCATCCTTATGAGATATTAGATGATGCTATTTATTCATGTGCAAACTTATCAATTTCTACTACTTCCACCACTTTTAGTTCATCCCCATCAAATGGTAAAGATTCTTCAAGTCCATCATCCCCTCAATCATTATCAAGACAAAAACTCTCCTCGATGTTCCCAACAACTTGGGTCTCTAAGATATTCAAGAAAAATAACGAGGATGATCTGTTTCAGCCTACATCATTCGAATCACCATCGCAACAACAACAGCAACAACAACAACAACAACAACAACAACAACAACAACAACAACAACAACATCTCTTATTAAGTGCATTTGATGAGCGTTCGAAGAATACTATCAGTGCCGATGATCAGACCTATGCTGAATTATTGAAAACTCCACCAAGAATATTCACCAGTTCATCATCTCCTTCAATCTCAATCTCATCCAAATCTTCCTCTCCAAGCCTCTTATCCTCTAAAACATCATTCTCATCTCCTCAATCATCATTATCATCATTTGAATTCTTTGAACAAAATAGCAATTCAGTCAATGGTGTTCACAATCAACTAACTTTTTTACCTCCTGAATTAAACGTCAAACATTGTGAACTTTCATTACCATATTATAAGTTTCAATTAGTCGCTAATGAATTGAAATCTCATTCATCTTTCAGAACTTTGAATGAATTACGTGTATCCAATTTCACTCCTTTTGAACATCCCATAGTTAATGAAAGACCAATGTTACCTAAGTTATACAGGAAGATAAAAATGAATAATGATTCATTACCGGCTTCTTCAATCAATAGTGATAATGAAATTAAAACTATTAGTGTTGTTGATGACGATGACGATGATGATAATACAATGCCGAAAAAACTTAATGTTCTTCCTGATGATACATTTGATGGTCTTGAAATAAACTTTGGTACAGATTTTTTGGCAGACCTACAAGTAGAATCAAATCTGAACAGATCTTCGAGTTCCTTAGCCATTAACCTATTATCATTATACCGTGACACCACTGACAAATCAGGACAATTGTCCCCGGTTGCTTCGGATATCCCATTGAACAACAAATATCATTACAGTATTTTAATCAATGAGTCCAATATAGTCAACTATTCAAATGCTATTTACGAGTATAATTCCATAGTGGCTGAATTTGAATCCTTCATTACAGAAAGGCTAGAACACCAGAATAATTTACTCCCTTCTCCAGAATTACAAGGTTCCATTAAAAGTACTGGTGTTAATGGTACTGCTGGTATGATTAATATAAACAAATCTACTGGGGTTGGATCAATCGATGATAGCGAATTCAGTTTAACCAATATGTTGCCTATTTTGATTCCAGAGGCTCCCGAGAAGATCAATGGTTTTTAAGTTTGGCCTTTGTGTTGTGTGCTTTTTTGTTACTTTTCAAAACGATCTTCATAGCTACCACTGGTACCATTCCCTCTCACCAATCAGGACTCATTGATTATGTACCAAATATTTACTTTTTTTTATTGAATTCTTTACCTGTTAATTCAAGGATTAGCAATTTCGCATTAAGTCTTCATTCCAGTTCCCCCTCTCGACTCATTTTATTATATTTTATTCGTTTTTTTTTTGCATCAGTTGTGCTCTGTATACAACTGCACATACATTATCATTGTTTATTTGGTTTTTCCCGGTATATTCCCCTAATATTACATATTACCATTATATATTACTAATGTTGTATCAATCGATTTAAGTTTTGTAACACCAATTCATCTTCATTTTCTTCCTTCTTTACAAGAGAATAATCCAAATCATCAAGAACGTCGTTCTGGTTTTGTTTCACCTCTTGAAATTCCTGACTAAATGTTTTTTTTTCGGGTGTCCCTGATTGAAAATAAAAGAAAAATAAAAGACTAACAGCAAGGCAACTCGTTGAGCTTATTAGCCAGAATAGCCAAACTCCAACGATGAATGAAATTTTCGGATATAGGAATAGATAATGTCTTAATCCATGAAATTTTAGAACCAGCTCGATTTCTAAATCTTGGAAAAACACAAATGGTTTGTTGAATTCGATAACAAATTTCATACTCTTAGATAGATTTAAATGCCTTGTATTAGAGCCAGTGTTTGGCCCCTTCAATGTAGCCAATGTCAGTTTATCAACTGAATGATAAACAAGATATTTTCTTAAAAAAGGTGGTATGAAAGGTTTCATAATAGGTGGCGTGAGCTCATTTTGCTCGTTCTTCAAGCAATCAAGCTTGATATGATTCGTTTTGGTAAAATAAACTCCATTATGATATTGAACAACTTCTCCACCTCCACCTTTTGACATATCACTAATATTGGAAACAGTTGAACTCGGCTTCGATGAAGTCAATAACACAGGCGAGCTCCAGAACTTCCATAGATGAAACTTTTTATTGCTGACCTTACTCTTATTGTCGTTTATTTCTTCAGTCACAGTCCTTTTCAAAGTGTTGGTCGATCTACCAAGAGGCCATTCCCACACTTCATCCTTTTGAACGTGGTTTGTGTACTCATCAAATTGTAATGACCTTTTGATATCATCGGTGATCGGCCAAAGGTCCACATACTTTTTTTTCAATTCCACATGAATTAAATCCAACTCCCACGGTTTTAATTCGTTATTCAATAACGTATCGTCAAGTATCGAGGCACGTATTCCAACTAGCCCTCCGCCTTTCGTTGATTCTATATGATCAGGTAAACATTCATAACGGAAGTTCAGATTCATTTCAAACAGGGATATTTGATCATTGAACAAGAAATCATTCTTGCTTTGATGTATAGAGTCTCCGTTTATCAATTTAAACAGAATCTCATGGGAATTTATAATCACATAAGGACCTCTATCTTTGAATTCGTAATTCAAATTTAGTGGTTGCCTCAAGATAGGAGTAGGTATTAGAGATTGATAGAATCTAGTATAAGTTATGACAGACCATGGCAGTAAAATGATGAATATTGATATCGTAGTTATAAAAATGTGAAGCGTTGTTCTTGTTAGTTTCAAAGGGATCGATATGTTTATATGCATCGCATCAAGCCAAAACGTTATTATTTGACTCACAAGACTAATGATTGGCCATTTATAAATACCCGTTTCTTTACAACGAATTACATTTCCATTTGATATACTGAGACAGAAACCACTCAAGAGAATCACAGTAGCAATTCGACTTTGAGAGAGTATGCAAAATGTAAACATGCATGGTCCAACAGAGAGAGGGCTGTGTTAATACTTATATTTCAATATTCTTTTAATATTTTTATTATTATTTAACGCCCAGTTCAATTTCCTTCTACGAACTAACATAGTAAATTTATTTTATTATGTGGGTGGTACAGATCTATGATTAAAATTTATAATATTGGGGTTTTTTGTATTTGATAGCAGAATCCCAATGGTAAACTGAAAAGCGGCGTGAATATTAGCATCAAAAACCTAATGATACCTTCATAGTATACGAAGTTGTGATTGGCAAACAAATGACCAAAAGGATATAATGACAAATATACGTCAACGCTAAGATATCGATTTGTATTGTATCTTCCGAACCAACAGGTGTGTAAAATGCAGTAATATAAAGCAATGAAGTAGCTGGAGGCAAGCAAAAATTAACGTTTGAAATGAAATACAATATGTCATCATTATAAAACAAGCCATCTTTATTGATTTTGGAGTTTAAAGCACATCCAATAACGGGAAACAACACAAGCTTCACCAAACAAATCGCCACAGGAGTTTTCCAAACACCATTTGGTAAATTCTTGACTTCTAAACGACCAATAGTTCCACCTAATAATAACAACCCAATTGGGACTTGTGCATTAGCCACATATGATGTGAAATCCATAAAAAATGATAGAGGTGGTTGGCCATCAGGTGCCGATGGTAATGTAACTTGGGTACTGACAACAAACAATGCTCTCACCCATGGAATCATAGCAACGGTAATACTGACAATAACTGAAATTGAAACAGGTTTCAACATACTTATCAAAATCATCATTATAAAAGATTTAGTTCCACGCAAAAACCCTTTCAAAGTGGCATTTTTTATGGTTCCAATGAAATCGATTTTGTAAATGCTATCATCGAAAATATCAATTTCTTTATAATCGTCATCATCATCATCATCAGTTTCAGGAATATGTTTGGAGTCGTGAGACAATGGAAGCTTTTCGCCATCAAATCCTTTTTTTCCCAACTTTATCTCTTCTGGGTCAACAGCTTTAACCACGCCAGTGGCCATTTCATCAAATCTTGAGTACAACCTCACAACGTCGCCCATGGTTTGTGAGGGCAGGTTTCTAAGGTCATCGCTAGCCAAAGATTCAGTTAGACTTTGGGATCTAGATAGTTCTGACGTATTACTTCCCCTTCTATTAGAATTAACTGATAAACGACGAGAAATAAATCCTAATCCTAGTGCAGATGGAGTTCTCTCTTGTAAAAATCTCATATGCTGACTATCTTCTTCATTTGAGATAGCTTCTGTTTTTGAGGACTTGGCATGTATGTTATCTGTATTATTAGTTGGTACGGACTGTTTGTTAATGTCGCCAGTTTCACTTATTGATGAGTTTATGGAAGAAACCTCAGACGATCCCCCGTCACCTTCTGTGCCTGTTTGATTTTTGTTTCTCTGGGTTTGCTCATGCTCTGTAACTTTTGGAGAGGTACAGGAGGAAGGAGATTCAATATTTTCTTCTTCATCCAAGGCTAACAATTTTGCCTTTCTTTGTGCTTCTCGTATGGCGTATCTGAAATCAAATTCAATCAAGCTGAAAACTCCTAAGTTGAATTGCACAAACATTTGAACAGTCATGTAGATACAAATGTAGGAAACACCTTTATCAACGTTTTCAAATATGCCCGAGGTTTGCATGCTTTGTAAGTATGCAATCGGCAAATCTGAAATATTTGGTATCAAACCAACACTTAACAAACCTCCATACCATCTTTTAGGACATCCAGCTAATATACCAACAATTAATGTCAAGAATGCTCCACCAAATATAATAGTGAAAGAAATAAAAACAATGGTACCGATTTGTGAAATATCATCATTAGAAATATTCGTCACAATCTTAGTAAATGCTAGACAAGGAATCAAGACTGTTATAGCTATAGTACTGAGATTTCTCGACGTATCCACTGATAGAATGTTTTTTCGTGCTAGAAAGAAACCAATGGCTATGATAAAGTATATTTTTATAATTGGCTTAACAGCGATATAAATTATTTGTCCAAGCTCAATAGACATTGCTAATCGTTTTGTGCCCTTTCTTATAAATGTGGTCAACGATGGTACCGGTTTGATGTACAAGCGTGGATTATAGTTTCAACGTGCCCCTTTAAGTCTTATTGTAAAAGACCTTTTTGCTAAACTTTCTAGCTGTGATGTTCTTTAGCCAAGCTATTTGCGATCATATACGAACAAGTGATTTGGATTTGATTTATGTGTAAGCTTGAAATCTATAGATATGACTCATAGACGTAGATTTGCTTATATATGTACCCTTTAAAGTTCGTTGTTCGTGATTGTATAGATATCCCACACTCACACACACAGTATCTTCCGACATGTTTTAAAATGACTCTTAAGATTTAGTTAGACGCATGGTTAAAAATTTGTGCGGAATTTCACTTCCGGGGTGATAAAAATCCTACACTTGGCAATGTGCGACGCATCTCAATTCTCCAAATAGTCGACAAACGGCTGGAATTATCGAAATCTGGAGATTCGATGATTTGAATGGCATTCTAAGTAGCGCCTACTACCTAAGGATATATATGTATACCCCCATATGTTATTGTATTCGGTACTATATTTACTACTCAGTAACTCACACACATGTCACAGATGTCCTCTCCTATTTTTACAAGATAAACAGTACTTGAAAGAAGCTCTTTAGTGTTTGGTTACTTGGTTACTTTAAAAGGCAAGGCGATTGATTATTTTGATTTCAATATCCAATTACGATGAAAGGTCGTGATATGTTGATGCCTGTATTTTAAATCTAATTACTAGACAAAAGAGAATGCCTCATCAGTCAGTGTTTATTCTAACAATTTCAACTTTTCGATTGTGACATCGGCCCAGTAAGGAAACTTAATTGGTAAAGCATCTGGATGAAGTTCCGGATAGTTTTCTTTGATAGTTTTGATCAAGGCATCGTAAAGAACTTTATATCCTTCCCCTGAGAAATGAATACCATCAGATAATAACTGATCCATGGAGTATCTGCTTTCGGTGAATAAATCATAGGTATGGATGCAAGCAACTTTCAATTCGTTGCTGAGATCTCTTGAAGCGTCTGCATAGATTTTGTTTCTTTCATTGCTTCTATAGTCACCAGTTTGTAAATCTTCAGGGCGTATCAAGTCCCATTTTTGTTGATCGTGTAAACCTGGAGTAATGACAATTACTTTGATATCTCTCTTGGTAAATTCATTGATTAACAATTTCAAGTTCTCTAAATATCTTTCCAAAAGAACCGTTTGAGTGTTCTTTGCGTTTCCTTGAAGACGTGCATCATTGGTACCGAAGAAGATATATGCAATTTTTATCTTCTCACCATCTGGTTTATCATCATGGTCATATTTTAATATCTTTGGTAATAAATGAATTGCGTGTTCCGAAGTGTAACCACTAAAACCTCTTTGTAAGACTTGTAATTTTCTAACATAAGCATTGGTTAAAGCTGCACCAAGACCAAACACTGGCGGACCATTCACATCCAGATAAGGTGTGATGGAGAATGAGAATTCAGTGATTGAATCACCAAAGAGTAGAAACTTATTTTGTTGGTATTCGGACATAACTTTTGTCTATTTTCAAATGGAAGGAACAAATAATAAATTATTAATTTATGCCAAATCCAACTTCAATTGACTTTAAACCTCTGATAAAGATCAAACACTAGAATCACAGTCAATTAAATTGTGGAGAAAGTAAATAATGACAAATAAACGTGTACGTACTTGCATTTTGTCCCAGATAGATCCAGATATCTTGAGGACCAAGTCGCACCGGGGGTCGCTTAAGCCACACTTAATTAAGATTAGGGTATAGCCTTTGTGATGCAAGTATAAATAGCGTTAAACGTACTAGTCTCTCTTAGGGTACTTTTAACGTTGATTCTTCTTTTTTAGCAAGATAAAATTATAGCTAGTACCATATCACCAAAAAAACAAAACTCAAAACTCAAAACTAAAAATTGATGGTTAAACATAATAAAAAAAATACATTTTTTCTCAGCCGACCCCCTAATTAAAGAGTTTTGAACTTCAATTTAGCTGATTGATTTTTAATGCCCTTGGAAGTAAGTAGTTTATGATACTCGTTTGCAATAAGGTAAAAAAGTATTCTCCGATTAAGTTGCTGGTCCTTTCTAAGAGTACATAAGATATACTGGAAGTCATTGGTTACCTACATAGCTTATACATATAAAATTAGACACGAAAATAATATATCATACAACATAATTTTGTGTCGCACTATTTTATTTCCCTGTATTTCATTTACAACTGTACACCACCACAATTTCGATATTCTTAAAAACTTGAAGGGGAAGGCTACTAAGTAGACTTAATTTGTGCAACTCAATTAATTAATTATGAAATTACAAATAAATAAATCTGGCTGTGTTCTGGGTATATTCCGAAACAAAAGAAACTTCAATTTCGACAAACAATGTGCGCTCTTGTACGTACGAACTTACGTACAAGGACCAGGCGTCTTAGGATCTTGAACTTTACTTTTAAAACTTAAACTCTAATTTTGTATGCACTGTGAAGTATCAAAGCTTGAAGAAATGCACACATCGACAACAATTGAGATACGTATACGTACGTACGTACGTACGTACAAATGGCCTTCGAGGATTGAAACTCTGACAAACGATACGATTGAGGAAATTGTGGGATGCTAGGTTTATTAGTTACTTATAGTTACTTATATTCTTGAATGATTTGACAGATACTTACTGTCTTTGCTCTTGAATCTCCTTGGTCATCCTCAATGTAGTAAACAACCTTTAAAAGGAATTTCTCAGAAAGACGAAAAGTGATTAAAATCAAAAAAAATGTCTTTCATCCTTTACTAATCCAATAAGTTTTAACCAATCACTAGACCTCAGCAAACTGTCACAAGAGCTGCATTTACATGTGGAATTATGTAAATCAACTTTCAGTAATTATTCCGGCTTTCATAGAAGCGTATGTTCAACTGACGGTCAAACCAAAATGTTTTTACAATGAATTTAGCACCTTTAGTTTTAAATCTAAAAAGAAATTAATATTGAATGTATTATATAATAGAGTCAACACATGTAGGTAAATATGTTGAACAATAGCGGCGATTAAAACTTGACAATTTTTAAACAATAAAATGAGCTCTTCAACAATACAAGTGTACATGTTTCGCATATTTTACAATAGAGCAGATTTATGGACATTTGAATAAAACAGTTAACGTTGAAATTTTGATACAAATTTTGTTTTTGTAAACGTATGGCGCCCATTGAATAGTTTTTACAAACTTAAAACCATCTATTCAACTCTAATTCTAAGAAATCTAGTGCCTTGGTATCCTTGGTAAAAGAAGGAAAGGCTTTCAAAATCCAGTCTAATTAAACTGTTTTAACAAGGCACTCGCAGAATTCGAGCCTCGCATGCACATTGCATGTCTCATGAATTGTAGTTGAATGTCTGCTAATATTATCAGCGAATCAGGTTGTGTGCTTCTCGTATTGCTAATCATATTAAACGGGTTTCCTTTTCCCTAAACTAGAACTTCTTTCTATAACACGTACACTGATAACTTTTTGAATTTTTTGGAACCACTGGATGACACCAGCTGATACTAGATAAAATCAAGTATGGTATGGTATGGTAATTCCTATGGTAGTTAAATAATTAGAAATTTTGAAACTTGGCTAGCTCTTTCAAAAAAATTAAAGCAATAGTATGAGCCCTGAGGTGCGTAATGCGTACTGCGCAGCAGCAGAAGGCTGGCTAGAAGAGCCTTGTACTAGTAGGCTGGCGCTGGCCGCTGGACTTTGGAGGCTGGGATTTCTGACGGCCTGAAGGCCGAGGGCCCCGGTGTGATACGAGACCTCAGCAGTGAGCACTGGCAGCCAGCTCGGTTATGCTCCCTGCCTACCTGATAACCTGCCCGTACCAACATTGAAGTAGTCAAGCCGTAGTAAATATTGTGCGAAGTTGCGAACCATCGGCACAATCCCAGCAGGAACTAGGATGGCTAAGGGCCCAGGGCTACCCGGCTCAACTCGCCGCCTCTCTCAACTTGCTGGTCACTGCCAACTGGCAATGCTGTTAGGGAGCGGCGATTCTACTCGAATATATAATATATTTAGCACCATGGGGATCTGGAATCTGGAATCAATAATTTCATGGAATCTGGACTCTGGAGTTTGGAATCTAACAACTTCAGGTCTTTAACCTGGTGTCATGAGTCAGTCACTGTCATGTCATGCCGCCTGGTAAGTTGTATAAGTTGTACTAAATAACTAACTGCGCAGGTACGCCAGTCTCCAGATAGTCGGGCCACTTTCGCATATATAATTAATATATTTTATATGGGATTCGATCCAAGTAGTCCCAAGTTTTAACTCCAGAGTCTTGAATCCTGACGGCACCGATCGTGTGTTATAGTGTTATAGGTTAGTCTCTCTTTTGCTCAAACCGCTGGCCTCAGCGGATGTTCTACTTTTTAAGTAAACTATCTGTTAAAGCCAACTGTAGTCCAGGAGGACTAAGGTTAAAGGAGTCAGAGAGCTGCGTTAAATATAACTTAACTTGCCCCCCACCCCCCGTCGATTGGAATTTTGCCTTGGAAATTAATCTGCAGTTCCCGCCGGCTGGGTCCTCTGAGCTCTCATATGCTCTATGGGCCCTGGCTGGCCACTTCTTAAGTCTTGCTTGACTCCTTGAGATGGCATATAAACCAAGTGTACACCGACTCCACTCACACTGTCAACAGTCAGATGTCTGGTGTTCAACGTTGAAGTAGGTAAAGCGCTCAGTGTTGTAACTTGTAACTTGTAGATAATATTGTATAGATGTACGAGTTTGTGTCTCATCGCACGTCGTACGTCGTACCACCCACCTGGGGGGGTTAAGTACTCCTGGAGTCTGCCAGGCTGAGGCTGACATTATAAACAGTGAGAATACCAGGCACATTGATTGAATTCATTGCCACCGCTGTGATATACAAGCCGATTACAAGCCAAGCGATGTCCCCCAATTCCATAAATTCCAACGTTGAAACTTGATAATAAATATTAAATAAATATTAAATAATATATGGGATTCTTCTTAATAATATTTCATATTCTCTAATATGTACAGTAACAGTTCACTACTAATTTAGTAATTATACATTAGCTCGCTCTAATTTACTAGCGACTGATCGATCTGCCTAATATTTCACATTTCACATTTCACATTTCATATTTCATTTTAATTAACACATTTATACATTCTGTATTAAATTACCTATCTACAGAAAAGTTAACAGTTATTTTGTTTTATTCTAACTATTCAAAACTGATTTCCAACACTTATACTAGCTTATAGTTACTTTCACTTAAACTGTATCGGCTAACGTTTTCATTTTGTAAACTTGGATATATTATAGACTACCAAGTTTCATACACAAATTTCATATACACTCGAACTAATTAGACAAGTGGGAAACAGACTTAGCTTCCTCTTATACTTTCTATTATCAATTGTTGTAGAACATCACATTAATAATCATAATTCGTTGTTGTTCCTTTCTCAATTTATACCTTTATCTGTTATAATATTTTGAATATTTCATAATTATTCATCAATTTTTCCGCCACCCACCCACAACTAAGATTTTAATTCACTTGTGGAAAATCATTATTACATTATCCATAACGGATTCTAATTTATTTATACATTCAGATTATAAATAAATGAACAATAGTTCAACCAATCAAATGTTTGGTCAATCTACTGCAATGGCGATTCCGAATTCCAATGATTCTACTCAGCCAATAAATATAAGCTTTTCAAGAGGGAATTCTGTTTATCAGAATTCAAGATTAAGAAGGGAAAGTATAGCCCATTCCCAAGGTATGGGTGGTATCTCTTGGGGTTCCGTTACTATTGGTTCATGGTTGAAAGATGAAGTTATGTTACATAACCAACAACAACAACAGCAGCAACTACTACAACAACAACAATCTCAGTTCAGTAATAACCAAACATTATCACCATTTTTCGGTGTGAATACTCATAATAGTATTGGAAATATACATAGCCATATTATGATAAATAATCAAGGCGGAAGCAATAATTTTGCTAGAACTGATAGTATCAGTTTGGGAATGTCACCGGCTTTGAATAACTCTTCTTATCTTGCAGATTTGGAGGCAAATTATTGTAAAGATTATTCTTGTTGTGGCCAATTACTGCCAACTTTACATGACTTATTAAGGCATTATGAAGAGACCCACATATTGCCTGAACAAACTCTTGAAGCTCCAAGAGCAAGACCAATAAATAATGCCATGGATACTGTTTCCACAAATGAGGTGTTTTTAAGTGCTCAAAACAATCAACAACAACCACAACCTAACATTAGATCTAATCTAGATAGCAACTCCTTGAACCAAATAAACTCAGGCTTATTACAACAATCAATACCGAATAGTAATACACATCAAAACGGTGCTGCAAATTCTTTGAATAATTTCTCTTTTGATCAATCTAACGACGGTGGTTCTCCTGGTCAGCCCCAACAGCAAGTACAACAGGATGCACAAGCACAGGCACAAGCCCAAGCACAAGTTCAAGCACAGGCACAAGCACAAGTTCAGGCACAAGTACAAGCACAGGCACAAGCGCAAGCACAGGCACACGCAAGAGCACAAGCACAAGCTCAGGCGCAAGCTCAAGTTCAAGCTCAGGCGCAAGCAAGAGCACAAGCCCAAGCACAATCAAGTCAATTCGGTGGTTCTTCTCAACAATTCTCACAAGGACAGCAATTTAATCAACAACAATTCAACCCACAACAATTTAATCAGCAGCAATTTGACCAACAACAATTTAATCAAAAACATTCGCCATCGCCGCAACAACAACCTTCTCGCTTGTTTCCTAATCTTACACAGCAACGTGCACAAACTCATTCTCCACTTTCTAATCAACAAAATGTTTCTCAAAAGTCACAAGGTTCCCCGCAACAGTTCCCAATGGATGAAGATGAAGAAATGGAAGACGAAGAGAATGAGGTTTGCATTGATGATCCTGCTCGTCATTTGTATGTCATGGAACATGGTGAAAATAGACCTTTCAAATGTCCTGTTATTGGCTGTGACAAAAATTATAAGAATCAAAATGGTTTGAAATATCATAGACTACATGGACATCAAAATCAAACTTTAAGAGCTAATGCTGATGGAACGTATTCAGTTATTGACCCAGAAAGTGATGCTCCATATCCTGATGGAATGGGAATGGAAAAAGACAAACCTTATAGATGTGAAGTTTGTGGCAAAAGATATAAAAACTTGAATGGTTTGAAATACCATAGAGGTCATTCTACGCATTAAATTTAATAATGCTTGACCTTTTTTTTTGTTTTTGAATTCATTTATTTTTATCGCTTTATCATCAATATATGATTTCAAATTAATATCTTTCAACACATTACTTCGTCCATTTCATTATTTCATGTCATCGCTTCAGTTTTGCATGAAGATTTCTTAATCTTTCAACAATTACAAGTTTGTTGAGACACTGAGTTTCGAACTGTTTAAACCGCCTGATTTTTCCATTATGTTTTTTGTTTGGAAGTTTTGTCCACTACTAAAGGGTATCTCGCCTGTTAATTACTCGCCCTTTTGTTGTTCTTAATGTTCTTCGCTCATCTAGCTCAACTAGCTCATCATCTTCATCATCTTCATCATGCAATGATCTGACTATATCTTGAAGTCAGTTTTACTGTTATTCCTTCTACTGTTGTTTTTCCCTATCGATTGAATCGCTGTTCCCTTCACCTTATACTAGGTGCTTTTCCTTTTTCCTTAATTGACTTGTTTTTCTTCATCTTTCCAATGTTCTTGCTTTTTTTTCTATTAAACCTTAGTTTTTTTTTATGCACTTTTACACCGTCCATTGATCTCAGAGCCTCAAATGTTATATATCTGTATGATATTTCAGGTCAGTTTAATATTATATTTTTCGGTTCTGAGAGTACTTGTGAGAAGTGTAATTGTTTTCAATTTTACTTTTATTTAAAGGTTGAATAAAACTGCCTAGATATACATAATATATATAATATATATTCATTCGTTATTTCCTCTTTCATAAAAAGTCGATTCGAGTGAATTCGGTTCCGCCATATGTATACATCTATCTATATTAAAGCGTTCTTTCCCCTGCTGTTTTTCTTTCTTTATATACATACATACAGAATTGTTTATCTTGGATTGATTTTTGACTTAATTTTCGATCACTTCTTTACATGTCAACGCCTTGCTTAAGAGTAGTACCATTCTCTCTAACAGCTTTTACACTGATTTAATGGTTCAGTTAAAGTGAAATTGAAAATTGAAAACTGCGCCACAAACTGCGCCTCATCAGATATAGCAATCTTGCTGTTCCAGTTTAAACTTGAGGGACTAAGTGGTCATTTAGCTTCAATTGTCTTGTATAACTTCTAAATAGTTTACTTTGATTTATATATCTTCAACTTAAGTCACTTGGTATCCACTGTTATACAGACTTACGAATTCAATTGGTATTGCACTTGTTACTTTAGTAATCTTCAATTGCATCTCAAACAATCACAAAATCAATACAGTTACCAATCAACCGAACATCTCTCTCTACTTCCCCATAAAGAAATTAGCAAATATACAAGAATGGCATTATACTACAGCTTAGTTTTTGGTCTACTGGTTACCGAAATGACCTTATTCGGGCTAATTTCACTACCACTACCAAGCAAATTTCGCAGACCTTTGTTGAAGACCTTGTCCATCCCTTTCCACTCCCAGCACTTTCAAATCACTCTGAAGTGTGTTCTTGGATTTATTCTTGTTCTATTTCTCGATTCCCTTAACAGAATGAACAAGATCAACGGTGAGTTAGTGGAGTTTACAGAGGGAAAAATTCCTGGATTGCCAGGTGGAACTGAATCAAGATCTGAGATTCAAGCTAGACGGTTTTACTCACAAAGAAACACATATCTTTGTGGCTTCACTTTGTTTTTAACTTTAATTTTAAATAGAACTTATGCTTTGGTTTTTGAGTTGTTAGCCATCAAAGAACAGATTAAAGCTGGTGTTAGTAGTGGTAAGATTGATTCTTTGAATGTTGCTGATGAGAAAGAAGTTGCCGATTTGAAGAAAAAGATTGAAGAACAGGATACTTTGATTGAGAGTTTGAAAAGTCAAGCAAAAGGGTTGTCTGATGATTACGAAAAAATATGAATGATCAAATTACATATTTTTGGTGTTAGTCTCTGCTTATTAAACTGATTTGGCGAATTGTTTTTATTATATACATTCTTTATCTGCTTAACAGAGTCTATTATTATGATTTAATAGGAATTTCTCAGTTTGTCTTTGATCCCTCAAATGAATTACTCTTATGCTTTGGAATGAAAGTAAAACCTTCACCAGTCTTACCCAAGAACATCTCAGTAATTTTTATCCAATCTTTATAGTCCGTACTTGCTAACAACGTTTCCAACTCATTTCTACCTTTATACAAAGGTGGTCTTTCATTTAATTTGGGTGGCAATCTTTCCAATAAACCGACTGGAATATATCTATGCGTGAACGAGATGAATTCACACATAAATCTTCTTGCCGAATTAATACCAAACTCATCTGATCCCCAATGTTGCAAGGCATATTTTGCGTATTTTTCTAAATATGATAATCTTTCAGTAGCTGATTTATCTATGTATTGTTCAGCTTCTATTTCTTCGAAAATCCATGGCTTGATTAAAGCACCTCTAGCAACCATAACTGAATCAATTCCCGGATCAGCAGTAGCTCTGTGCCAGTCTTCATAAGTGTAACAATCACCATTACCAATTAAGTAGACTGGCGGTCTATCAGACTCATCTTTGTTTTCCTTTTGATCTTCATTGTAATCTTGAACAATCTTACCTACTTTGGAAATGTATTCCCAATTAGCTTCTTTCGTATATCTTTGTTGTCTGGATCTACCATGAATTGTAATAGCCGACACATCACCTTCTTTCAAAACACGTGCAACAAGACTCTCAGCTAATGGTTTATCATCCTTAACACCCATTCTAATCTTAAGCGTCACAGGAATATCACCCGAACTATATCTCATACTTTTTAAAATTCTAATTAATCTGGCTTGACTTTCCATCAATGCAGAACCTTCACCTTTCCTGTACAATAAATCGATAGGACATCCACAATTCAAGTTTAATTCAGAAACACCAGTGGTTAACTGATTGATTGCATCTGCAGCTTTAGCAGCTTGCCAATGCTTAGCAGTCGCTATTTGAACACCAAAACCAGGGTATTCTGATTCATGAGCTTTAGGCAATGCCCATTCTGAATTAGAACCTTGAATCAAAGGTAATGCTAGTGCCATTTCAGAGTAGGTGACATCGGCTCCAAGAGTTTTCATTAATCTTCTATATGGTAAGTTACCAACTGTGGTTAAAGGAGAGACAATTTTAGCATTTTTCAAATTTAGTTTTTTCTTTTCAGACACTTTGAAAGGTGCTTCAGAATAGGAAGCCGCAATTTCCTTCTGTTTTTGATTTATTTCTTCAGAGGTGAAGGTTGTAACCTCATCATTCTTATAAACTTGTTTATCAACAAATGCAATAACCTGATCTGATGTCTCCATTGGGAACTTTTTTCTTTGTAATTGATTTTTCGTCAACGGTGAGATCCAATTGATTTCTCCTGCATGTGAATCACGTTTGACCCCTTCCTTTTTCAATAACGACTTTGTCTCTTTATCAAAATGTGAACCTAACCATCTACATTTTAGGCCGGCTGGACAATACCCTAACTCTTCGTAAACAGGACAAAGACCATCTATATCAGCAGGCTTAGCAACAAGGTAAGCACCAACATCATGCGAAAATCTACATTTGTCCGCACCATAGCTACAAATGTTAGAATTATCTGGGTCTATCACAGATGAACATAGTTTAATGATTTCATGAGCTTGTTTCAAATCTCTTTTTTTATTTTGTCCTCTATTTTTCTTATTGCCTTTCTTACCGGAATCATCCTCTTGAGGTGGCCCGTTATTATTACCAGCTTTAGATTGTTCCGCCTCATCATCATTGTAAGAGGTGGTAACTGAATTGGAGATAATAAATTCAGGTTTGATTGGAGCAATTCCCCTAGTTGATCTATCTTGTTGCTTTGGGGTTTCTTTTATATGAAATTGCTTTGATTGTGGTTCATTTTCGAGCACTGGTTCTTCAGCAGCCCTTTTTTTTGATTCCTCAGAAGTCATGTTATGTTTTTAAGATGGATTAAGGTACTATGAATGGTCAGTCCTCTTTTCAGAAAGACATCAATTTTATTCACATATTAAAGTACTTTTTCCCTAGCTACAGTTACTAAAATTTTTCGAAAAATAATTAATTATTTAGAACCAGCGGCTCATGAATATAGTAATTAGAACAAAAAATTTTAATCTTCGTCAATCGGCGCGTCGAATGACCTTGAAAAAAGTTGATACACCTTTGCACAGATGAAGCCAACACTCATTGCCCCTCCTATTCAGAATTAGCCCAGGCGACAGCAGACAGAAATCCTTGCAAATGGATCACTTGTCCCAAAAGGGAAGGTTGAAACAACTGATAGCACGTGACCTTCAAATGTTTTCAAAAAATTTATAATCGGCTTCCAACTTCAAGAAACTTATCAGGATCTTTAAATAGTGTATAATCTACATTGGTATACGATTATATATAAAACAACGAATAAAGTAGACTCTTTCTTCGATTTGATATCCTTCTCACTGTATGATTCAAACCTCTTTTATTTTTTGATATAGCCTGAATTGATTACTATCAGGTTTTAACCACATAATAATTATTAGTATTACCCAAAACACATTACACATTGCCATTACTTACCAAAAAATTGGGAAGGATACCACCATTATTCACAACCGGACTAACTAAAAACATGTCAAATAATATTCAACCGAACACATCAAAATTGTTACCTCGTGAATCCCAACATAATCCGTTGAATATAATACGGAAATGCCGTGAAGAGAAACGACCAGTATTTATCGCGGGTCCTATGGTTAGATATTCGAAATTACCATTCAGAGAATTGTTAAGGGATTATAAAGTTGATATCGTATATTCTCCAATGATTCTCGCAAGAGAATTTGTACGTAACGCAAATGCAAGACTAAGTGATTTCAGTACAAATTCGAAAGACCGTTCATTAATTGTTCAAATTGGTGCTAACAACGTTACTGACTTATTGAGAATGGTTGAAATGATCCATCCTTATGTAGATGGGATTGGCCTGAACTGTGGATGTCCTATTAAAGAGCAAGTCAGAGAAGGTATTGGTGCTGCATTAATGTCTAAAAAAGAATTAGTGGCCGAGATGGTCAAAGCAGTGAAGGACAAATATGGAGATAAGGTTGTAATGGAGACGAAAATTAGAGTTCATCATGATATCAAAGAAACGATCGAATTTGTGAAACTTGTCGAAAAAGCAGGAGTTGATTTTATAACTGTTCATGGCAGAACGAAAACGACCCGTTCTTCGCAACCGGCCGATTACGACAAAATAAAAATACTAAAAGAAGCAGTAACAGTTCCTGTGATAGCCAATGGAGATTGCAAATCATTACAAGATGTATACACGATAGGAAAACTAACCGGATGTGATGGTGTTATGGCTGTCAGAGGCATTTTACACAATCCAGCTATGTTTTCCGGGTTTGAAAAGACTCCGTGGGGTGCGGTGGAGAAGTTTTGGAACTTAGCTACGGCATACGGATTGCCCTTCCGATTAATCCAACATCATTTGAGTTGTATGTTAGATGGGCAGTTAAGTAAAGGGCTACAATTACAGTTGAATACAGCGGGGAGTTTGATTGAACTCATTGACTTTTTTGATGGAAACTTTGTACTAAAAAGGGCAGGCGATAATGGGTTTGGAGAAAGTGTTGCTGTTCAATATAGATCTAATAGAGAGCAGCAGCCACGTATTTGATATACAGGTTAGTCTAACTTATTCATTATTTATTACTCATTGTTCATTATTTATAAATTCACACTTTAATATTTGCATTCAAAAATTCAATCAGATTTTACTCTGAGCAATCATAAAAGTTCTCCGGGCACTGTAACGACCATCCCTTCTTTCAGTAGGAAGTAACAAAATTAACCCTAATAAATCAGTGCGTGCACAACACAATCCCCCCAAAACAAATTTTTTGCTTAATTTTGAGACCCGTACCGTTGATGCTTGAATAGTTCACAAGTAGATTGGTTAGACATGACTATTTCCTTGAAGTTTAATGACTTGAGTTATTATGATAAAAGAGACTATATTATTAGTCCAGTTCAATGATTGAAGTTATTATGGTAGATCAATCAGTACATCAACAGTATGATTATCTGAAAAACTAATGGTAAGTGTCTCACTGAAGTACATATACATCTCCGTCAACAATCTCCGTGTCTCCTGTGATCAATACATGCAAATCCACATTCGATAAAAATGAAAACACAATGATGATAAACCAAATCAATTTATACCACTTATGAACAGGTCTATTTCTACAGAATTAGTCCCCCAAGATATACTAAGGGGACCGTTGAAAAGATTTCGTTTTGAAGTTTTTTCATCTTTGGTCTCGTTTTATATCGACCCTTTTTTAATATGTTATGATAGGTATTACTTTATGTCATAGTTACACTGATTTGTTTCCATTTATCGATTCTTGTTTTACGTGTTTGATTATACAATTAAAGAAGGGGAGCATGAATTTTTGACTTTTGATTGCATGTTTTTCTTTTCAAGTCATGTGTCGAAATACTAACAGATATTTATATTGACGAGCTTTCGCTTTTATTGTCTTGTTGTTTGAATATAGATGACTTTATAGAATTTATAACACATCTTTAATGATTTAATGAATAATGTTCAATTGACCTACTGGTTGATCTAGAGGGATCTGTAAAAATTCATAGAGATATGTAGAACTTGTAAAATGACTTGAGATTAGAAGTCTAATTTTCTTACTTTACCAAAGGTTTGATTAATTATACAATTAACCAGCAAACACTTGCAAAGATTCATCAAGTGGAGATACTCATATAAGGTCCCCTCCACTGAAGAGAATGGACAAGTCCACGACCAAGAAGAAATTATCTCTGAGTAAATCGTTCTTTCAAATGCTGATTGAACGTTTTTTGTTATACTTGCTAAGTTGTCTGGTAAAATTGGTATATAGTCTAGCCCCGTTTTGCAGAAGCTTGAAGATGGAAATGGAACATGATATAGGTTAGATTTCTCTTTATTTGATGTTTTTCGTATATAAGATATTTTTAAAATTAAATTAAATAAAAACTAACAAATTTATTCTTCGTCTTCAACGACAACAGTATTTAAACCTTTAACAGTTGGGACGTTAACATGTTCAACTAAAGAGAACATTTTGTTTTTAGCATCTTCTTCTTCATTTCTCTTTCTTGAGATTCTTAATCTTAATCTGAATGGAACACCTTGGATACCTCTCTTCCATAATTCAACATTTAATTTAGGATCTAATCTGACGTCTTCAGTTCCCATGTGTAATTTAGCGAACTTCTTGATTTCACGGACAGCTCTTGGAGCTCTCTTCTTGAATTGAACACCGTGCAACTAAAATAAAAAAGAATATTTCAATATTTTGAAATAATTTGAAATGTTAGTATTATCATTTGAATTTGGTAAAATGGATGTATATAGAAAGTTCATTGACATCAATAAATAGATGAATAAAGACGAGCGTTTTATGGTGTAGATGGGAATGTAGAAGTGAAGAATAAAAGGTAATCTTAAATGTACTAAAAGAAAGACGCTTCATATATTCTGTATGATTGAATCAGTTGAAAAAACAAGTACCGTATCTTTTGGTCATTGATAAATGTCATTGAAATATTTCAAACGTCTTCATAAAAGTAGCTTGATAGTGAGACAAAAATCAATAAATGGACAAATGTAAGTTATACTGATGAGTGCTGTGTTCTGTTTGACTGATGTGATTGATTATATTTTATGAGGTCTTCAATCATCAAGTTTGCTAATTGGATTGAAATTAGGTTAAAAGAAATTGATATTCTTATACTGTATTTGAATGATTATTGATTCTCATATAACTATCTTATGCTGTCGTCTTGGCCATACTGATTTGACATATCTTTCATGCCTTGAAAAATCACTCATATCATCACTTCGTCTTTCGTTTCTCCGTCTTTCTTTATTCATATATTGATGTAACCTTGAAATAAATATTATTAACATACTCTTTTGTGTAAGTTGACAGTGTATTCTCTGGTGACAACGTCCTTTAAGTCAGATTTAGCCATTTTGAATATATATTATTGAATGAATCTATGAATAGGAAGTTTAAGCTTGTAAGACCTATTATTTGGTGATAAATTTGTATGGATTCAAATATATAATAATTGAAATTTGTATATGTGTATTGGTAGTATGGGTTGAGAATGGGTATGGGTGGTATTGGTGGTATGGGCTGTTGGTAGTAAGGATGCCGTTTGGAACTTGCACTTAGGAGTCTACAGTTTGCACTCTGTAGCTGAGATGTCAGTGTAATGGTAGTGCTGGATAGGATTCAGGAATTGTTTCTTTGCAGAGATTGCAATTTTTCAGAAAAAAGAATTGGCGCGAGAAGACAGAAAAAAGATTGAGATTGGCTTGAGGGGTGAATAAATGTGACTGTGTATGGGGCACGTGACACAAAGTGAGGGTTGAGGTTGTTATTGTTTGCGGCTATTTTGGAGATAAGTAGCGGTACAGTAGTAATGGAGATTGTCCATGTCTTTGATTGATTGATATTGATTCATTGATTGTTTAACATCTAGATCTACCTTCATTATTCAAAACCATAGTAGTTATTCACATTGCTATCCCACTCTATACGGATCTGTTTCAAACATGCATCCACACTATCAATTTCTGTTTGCTGCTCTTCCTCTTCTTCTCTTTCAAGGGATAATTCAAATTCTGCACAAAGACAACATAATATCCGTCCCGTAATAATTAGATCTTCAACTAAACTGATAAATTTCCCTAGATTTAAGTCATCCACAGTTATTTGGTTATTCGCATGTAATGATGGAGATACTAGTGGCTGTGATTGCGAAGGTTCCACTTTATTTGTATATACCGGGTCTATGGTATTCAAGATTGTATTCAATTGATTGACAACTTTCTCTGTGGACTTGGAGCCAATTGTGTTCAATCTTTCAAAACTAAAAGTAATATCGCTGTAATATATTGATGTTTTAGAAACTTGATCGAAATCTTTGAATAACATCAATGATCCAACTAAGGTTGATAGTAAGGATAATTGACTTATATATTCACGATCTTGTTCATCATGTTTAGTTAGATCATTCAATGTTTGCGTGAGTAAATTAAAAACAGTTAAATATTCTTGCCTTGCTATCATTATCCCACTTATACTGAATAATAACCTTTTGATGTTTTTACTTATATCTAAATTGGAATAATGCTCATTTGAATTCAATTGAGCTCTGAGCTGTATGATCTCATTATAATAAAAGTTAACCAGCAATAAACTGGAATTGTATCTTATCCTGTTGATTAGCAATTTGAAATCCCAACTCAATTCTTCAGGTAACACTTCTTGACTTGATGATGCCTTATTTGGATCTTCATTCAATTTAATTAACTCTTTTAATAACGGAGTGATTTCATTTTTTAAAAACTTGGAGGTGGGTATTATAGCTAGCAA
This sequence comes from Ogataea nitratoaversa, assembly GCA_030579435.1. NCBI lineage: Eukaryota > Fungi > Ascomycota > Pichiomycetes > Pichiales > Pichiaceae > Ogataea > Ogataea nitratoaversa. The sequence goes on from JAKTQZ010000051.1 coordinate 51,566, forward strand.
TGACTTGGAATTGTTAGGCTTCAAATTGCTTGACATTAGTAATAAATTTATTCGAAGTTCCCAAATTTGGAAAATGTCAGACAAAGTAAGATTTAAATTGGATAGGTTAGGAGATAAGATAATCAATTTACAAAATGATGCCGTTGCAAGATATTGTTGTATGGGCAATCCATTAGAAGTAAAATCAATATCTACTCCACCTTCATTTATATTCCCTGCTGCCTTACGCGTGATTCTATTTGATCTTATTTGTTTGACAAGCTCATATAAGTTATGTAGATTGATCTCTTTAGAATGCAATGCGGATTCAAACTGAGGTAAATTAATGAAATTGTTGGTATTGATCAATGCTGGATATTTCACCTGTAACATGTTGTACTTTACTCAGTGATATACTTGCTGATTGATTCAAGAGTGTTTGCCATACCATATACTCTCATTAAGCGTATCAATTGTCTACTATTAGCACTAATTTGCTTGTATTGATGATCAGAGCTATCGATATGCACATTGCACAGCAGACAAAGAGATATTCCGAAAAGGGTCTGATCACCCGTTCATGTGGATTGGCAGCCATCTATATGCGCATTCGTTTTTAACTTTTTTGTGTGACGGGGACTTGTTTTGTTTGGTGATTATTGACTATTGATTGGTGCTTATTTCAAGCTGCTTTACTCTATCTGTCAACGGTATAAGTTGGATTTTTCATACATAGAATTAGTTTCACAGATCAAGGAGGGTGTATATGGAGTTTACCGTTTAAGTACCATGTCTTTTAATAACCGTGATAATAACTCCTTTGGCAATCAGCATCAGCAACAGCAACAACAGCCTCAGCCACAGGTTAAATTGCCCCCAATTTCATTTCTATCAGGTCCATTCTCTAATTCCAACACTACAAAAAACAATGAGAATAACATCAGCAGTGCCAACGGACAAGTAAACGGATCTGGAAGTGGCACTAGCTCTTCTTCCACGAATCAGTACCATCATCATCATCATTCTTCATCGTATCCTAATGCCGAATTTCATCTCCCTTCAATCTCATCATTTGCATCTGGATTACCACAAGAATCTGGGATCAAATTACCCTCATTAAGCCATTTGAATAATGGACTTGTGGGTGAAGGGTCACCAAATAGTACCACAACTCAATTGCATAAACTGCCCCCACTGAGTGCTGTTTCTGGAACTTCAACAGCTTCATCTTCATCTCCAACAACATCTTCAGCTCTGAATTTTACCTCTAATACATCAACAGGAACATCTTCAGGGAACGGGGGTGCTGGGAATTCCAATGGCAATGGTTTGTCTGGGTCGTATAGCTTACCTGCCCCTTCACAGTTGGACTTTGATTTAAGACGTCAAAATGCAATATCGGAGATATCTCATTCCAAACATACATCAGTTGGTTCCACCAATGAATTTCAACAACAACAGGTTGATACGCAAGGACATCGTAGAAATTACTCGCATCCCCAACAAGACCTTCAGCATTTGCAAACCGTTCAGCCTGACACTCACCATCACCATCAACACCATCCACATCAACATAGTAGGGTTTCACCTGGCCCTCCTACTGTACCTGCTCATCATCACCACCACCATCATAATGATGAGTTACTGAATCAATTGAAAGAAGCTCAACAAAAGCTGAAAACAGATGGTCATATTCATATAGTTCATGAACCTCATGGGGATCATCATCATCATAAAGTCATAGTTCACAATCCTACGGATGATCCAAGATCGATAACTCAAGCAGTAACATCTGTTACTTCTCCTGTGGAGGAGAGACCATCCGATGGTAATTATACTATTCGTGATAAACCTGAAATCGATTCACAAGAGTTACAGAAGGAACAACAAAGAAAACAACAACAGAAACAGATTCAAAGATTACAAAAACAGCGACAGAAGCAACTCAAGAAACAACAACAGCAAGAACTGAAACAGGAAGTTATTCAACAACAATCCACTTATCCAGGTAATGATACTACGATATTGCAAAGCGATTCGACTATTATAGACCCTAATAATACTGTTACGAATGATCAACAGGGTAATCATAATAACAACGACAATAATTCAATTTTACAGCAGCAACAACACCAACTAACACCACACCCACAGCAACAATATGAACAGTTTTTACCACCAACTGTTTATAACAGGCCTCTCCAACATGAGATGATTCCAGCACCAGCGCCACCGCCACAACAAGTTCAAATGCATAGCTTCAAAAGACGTCGCATTACGATTGATTCTAAAGAGACACTGTTAATTGCAGATCAATTTCCACGCTTACATTTAGGTTCAATAATTTACCAAGAATATCCAACTATAGAATCTATTTCAACAAGTCGATTCTTGAAAAATTTAACTAAAGAAGATTTATATGTTTTGTCAAAACAAGAAGAAGAAGAAAAAGAAGAAAACAAACAGAAAGAGTTCAATGAACCAAGTAAAAGAATTGAACTATTACCATCTATCATATCTAATCATATCAATAGTACTATAGATATACGTATACCATATTATACAATTGCAGATAATGATAATGTTTATAATAGAAGAGTTTGGGGTACTGATATATATTCCGACGATTCAGATATAATTGGAATACTCTATCATTGTGGTATACTAAAATCACAAGATCCATTGAATAATGGATTAGGAGTTGATAATAATAAAAAGAAGCAAACCAAAAGACAGAACAAGCTGAATGAGATCAATAATAAACAAAAGGAAGAGGAAATAATTGATTTGAATAAAGGCACAATCGAGTTTCATTCAAATACCTATGCATTAACACCAGGAAATTTGAATAATAGAAGAAACATCAACAAGTCATCAAGAGATTTGTCAAATTCAGAATCTAATGATTTAATTATAACTTTAATAATCTTACCTAAATTGAAGACATACGAAGGAACTTATAGAAATAATTATTACTCAAGAAGTTGGCCAAGTAATAACAACAGGCAAAATGAAACAGTTAGTCACAATGGAGTTAGTATATCAATTTACGGAGTTAAATGGTGTAAGTTAGATGGATGCTATTCAGGCTTGAATGCAGTTGGAGGAATTAGAAAAAGATCACTATTAGAAAGGATTGAAATAGCCCAAAAAGTGATACATAGAAATGATAAAGATCTCAGAAATGGCAGTAGTAATACCACTAAAGTTCAAGAAGAAGAACAAAAACCTCTGGAACAACAAGAAGAGCAACTTATCGGAAGATGGGCAACAGATCGGGAGTATTACAAGACACTGATCTAAGCGCATGCATAGTAAAGTGTGTATGATTATATAATGCTGATGCATAAATACCCCATTGGGAATTAATTAATAAATGCGAAATCATATATATTACGTAAATGTATCAAACTAATTTACTCCATAAGTAGATAGATATATATCATATATTTCCGTTCTGTTAATCATGTAAAATAGTAAACATGTATGTATAATGTAGTGATATATAGTTTGTAATTAGAAGTTAGTAGTCACTACATAATCTCCAGTAAATAGGAACGAACAACCAGCTGAAACTTGAAACTAAAAGGTGCTAAGTAATATAAAGCAATGGTTTGACAGATTTCTGTGATGACTGAGCGAGTGGCCGGTGAAAGGCTGATGCCAGATTTTTACAATCACCTTTTTCTTTAGTCAATCGCCATTTTCTTTATCTTGTCTTGTATTGTATATAATATATATGATTTGTTTGATGACTCTTCAAACAAAATACTGTTCTTTCTATTCACCACAACTAAAATTCTTTTCAATAAGTAGATATTTAAACACACACAAACACACATACTTAAACACATACGCACACCTAGACCTAGAAGATTTAATTTACCATTATTACTAATTCGGTTTACAGGCGGCTATTCAAGTTTGAAGTCAAAAATCCCACTACACAAACCCAACCATCCATCACACTCACACTGTTCAGTTATTTGTTCCCTGTGATTCTTTTACATTTAGAAGAGTTCTCTTCCAATAGACTCAATATTTGATTATTTTACAAAGTACTTCCTTTTCGTATCTTGTCTGCTACACACATTTTCTTCGTCCTTATTTCTAGTTACTGTGACTCATTATATTAGTCTCTATACTAGCAACTTAGGGAAGGGGCGCACAGGACAAGAAAGACAAAAAAAAAAAAATAATAATTGTTTTGGGTATTCAAGTATGTCCTTTTCAGGGTATATTCCAGTGGCTCCGCTTTCAACAACAAACAAATCAAGGAACGCTGATAATACTCATCCCAATAATAATAATTTGAACTATAATTATAATTATCAATACACAAATAAGTACAATACTCAGTCACATAGGTCTTCAGTACATGATTTGAATAAAAAGAAAAGTCTTAATTCCATAGCAACAAGTAATCCTAAACATCAACAAACTGGTAAATTGAAAAGTGCTTGCTTGAAAATATCTTATCATATTTCTTCATTTTTCAATAAGTTGAAGTTTCTATCCGAAGCCGTACTAGAATCTGACGAAATTGATCAGTTGTTCCATAATTCAAATTCTTCGTCTTCGATAGATTCAGAACCACCGCAAGAGTTATCACCAGTACCGGTATCAAAAGAACAATCCGAAACAAATATCAAAATTGCTCAGAACCTCCAACAACAAAAGGGCGTCGGGAATACGCCCACAATAAATAAATCTCCGTCTCCATCGACTACCCAAACTGCTACCTCACTTGTTAATCGTAAGCAGTTTTCTAAATCAATAGGACATAGTTATTTAGATGATCAAACTATAACTACATCAATAGAATCACAACCCCATACTACCATGACATCGGCAACAACTGTTAACTCCACCGCCCAGACATCAATCTCTGCATCTGATGAAATTTATGAGTTCGACAGTCGTACTAGAAAACTAAACACTCATGGTAATAACAACAATGATACCAACTCAAATGAACCATTCATAGGAGGTGAAGATTTATGGATATTACAAAATGAGGAATGGCTAACCCCACTACCTGAATTCCAAACAACAGAAGGAAAATTAAGTCTACAAAGGAAGAAAAACGATCAAGATTTGAAACATCATGTCACATCGAATCATTACCATATAGTTTATAAAAATTTAGTTATTAGTAACAAAGATTTGAAGAAACCGATGAATTTGAAAGATTTATTGAAAGTCATTGAAGCAGGTTGGAGTTGGACTAAGGTTTTTGAAAGAGCAGCTCAAGGTATTGCTTAATCTTCTTCTCCATACCATCATCCAACTATATCACCACATCACATCTCCATACAATCTAACAAATTGCTAATAACATTATCTAATATCACTTTAATAAGTTGCTAATAATCAATTCACCATTTACCAATCTAATACATCTAATGAAACCCTCCTCCTCATCATCATATTCCAATTCGATTTTTTTTATTATGCATTCACCTTTGTTAACATGTGTTCCCGTTTTTTTCTCAAATATTAAAAGTAACATATAGCTAAACTTACCTGATCTGCAAACACATTTTTCCTTTTTTATGTATCTCATCCTAACAACGTTTGAATGTTTTATGTATTACGTACCCACATATAACCAATCAGCTAAATATCCCCTTTTTAGCTTTAATTACCGGTTTACTGTTATTATTTTCAACCAACTTCATTGTATTTTCTAAGACTCTTATTTTTTGATCCAAAAGTTCAACTTTTTCTTGCACGATATCCCCTCTTTCAGGTTTATTCTGTTGTTGCTCCATACCATATCTACTAACGTGTCTGTTTGGTACCCCATCGCTTTTGATAAAACTTTTTATCTCGTCTTCAGTAACAAATTGATAATCTATCAATTTCTTAATCGTCTTATTCAATTTCTTACCCATCTCTGTTTTCTTCAATTGTAATAGTTCATCATTTTTTATTAATGTCTGACGTTGCTTTGATATTATTTCCTGGTTGCTATATATAGTTTCAATTTTAGAAAGTAATGGGGTTGCGAGATTTTCTGATCCGGTTAATGTTGTTAATGTCTTGCTTAAATATTTCCGGTATTTGTTCGATAATTGTGTATTTTTCAGTTTGATTTGCTTCGACTGCTGAATTTGTTCTTGTAATAGGGGATCTGTCATTTGTAAATCGAATAAATAGTGTTCGATGATAAGTAAGTGGTTCAGAAAAAGAATTATTATTCATAAAATAAAGTGATAGTTAGTCAACTTTTTAAATTTTGCTGATTCCGTGAGGCTAGAAATTTGGTAAATAAATAATACGCAAAGCAAATGACATACATTCTATCATCATGTGTATTTGGAAACAATTCATCACATCTCGTATACACACACCCACCGATCATTTTCAGTTGATCCATTGATTAACATACATACAAATACACGTACCTCATAGATCATGGTTTGTGTCATATCGCCGTATTCTACATTGAATATAGACCGATCTTTGAATACAAACGCTTCTGCTTCCCCAAACACAAGTAGGATAACTGCTTCAAATATACTAAACAATCAATTGTATATCGGGTTTCAGAATGGTCAATTGCATACCTATCAATTACCTACGTCTACTTCCAATCAAAATGGTGCATCTGATGAAAATGAATTAATTCAAGAGGATATGATACTCATTAGTCAGTTGAATTTGACTACCAAGTCCAGTATTGAACAGATTGAGTTCTCTAGTATATTGAATTATTTGATTTTACTGTTAGGGAACCATACCGTTGAAGTTTATAGTTTGGACGATTACCAATTTGTTGATAAGTTTGACGAATTTAAATTTAATTTGATTAGTACATGGTCTGATATCGACGTACCTACTGTTGCCGATAGTGTGAATAATCAACTACAAGGAGAACAACTTGAGTTAGATCAAATTAATGAGGAAGACGACGATTATCTGAATTATGACGCAGACTCAATTTCATTAGCTACTGTGACTTTAGATAAGACGAGGAATAAAACATTCATAAAGGCCCGTTCTAATTATATTTACATTTGTTTAGTGTCAAAAAGAAACTTAATTGTTTTAAGATGGCTGAATAAGAAATTCAATAAAAAGTTTGAATATAAAGTTAATGATAAAATTCAATTACTGGAGTTTTTAAGTTTTGAGAATTTAATAATTGGTTTGAAAAACGGTGAGTTAGTAAAACTAAATTTGACCACTGGTTCAATAAATAACATTCAGATACAGTTCTTGAACAATCAATTGGTAAACAACACAACCGCAAGTTCAAGCAAGTCATTTTTTTTCAACTCAAATTCTGATGTATTATTAGAAGTTTTCAAGTCTCATAATGACCAACAGTTGATTATTTTAAAAGATTATAATTTAATTAAGTTGAATAATGATTTAGAATTGATAAATCCTAAAAACAATCCATCAATTTTTAACAATCCTGTTAGTTTACCTCAAGTCAATGGTAGTGCTAAAAAATTGACCTTTCTAAAGTATTGGTTCCCTTATTTAATCCTAGTTTATACCAATTCGATAGAATTAAGAAACTTGGAAGATGGTTCTATAGTTCAGGACACCAAATTAGGGAAAAACATAAACTTGAGCAATTCAATAGATTTAAAATTCACTGCTAAAATGTTACTAATTATCACACCCGACAAAATTTATAAATTTGTCAAGACTCCTTACGATTTTCAATTGAAACAATTCGAAGAAATCAAAGACTATAACAATGCTATCAATTTAATTGAGAAATTGAATCCTTTACTATTTGATACGATGCCATGCGAAGAAGACGTTAATAGCCCATTAGATGGAGATCTTGATGCAAATCATCCAGATACAATTCATCACCATTCTCCAAAACAAATCAAGTTTATCAAGCTACGCCGGTTCCAACTACTTAAAGGTTTGAGCTTATTACAAAAAGGATCCAATTTCAAATCCGCAATTGAATTATTCATTGAATTCATGGCCCCTCCGAATTTGGTATTGAACAGCCTACCTGAACAGTTATCCAAGCTATTTCAAAGTGATGAAGTGCCTTTATCACTACCAGCTGCTCGTTCTACACCGGGTGATTCAGGTTCGATATTACAGTCACCTCGCAAACTTAGAACCAAGTCTAGTCTAGATACATTATCATCAACGGGAACATCAACAACAACAAATAATGTGGGATCCCCGACAAAAAGAGTAGGTTCTTCAGGATTCAATTTGAATCATGAACAAATAAAATTGATTCATTTATTGGTCACTTACCTAACTGATACAAGAAGAAAACTAACAAGGCTGCTTGATCCAGATTCGCCAAAATTCCAATGGCATGGCTTCATGATATCTATTGAACTATACGACTTGGTTGATAATGAATCTGATGATGACGGTTTGACTGGAAGCTTAGAGTTAATTGATGATTACCTTTTCCAGTGCTACTTATTAACAAACACCAGAATGATTGGCCCATTATTGCGAATTTCAAATTATTGCAATTTTGAAAAAATCGAAAAGAAATGTCTTTCCATGAAATTATATAGTGAATTGATAGATTTTTATTATTGTCGGTCAAAACATGAAAACGCTCTAGAGTTATTAAGTAGGCTATGCTTTGATGAGAATGTGTTTGATGTCGAATTCATGGTGAGATACTTACAGAAATTGAACAATAATAGTCTGAATTTAATTTTCACGTATTCTAAGAGATTGATCGAGGATGATGAATCGACTTTTGATTTGATTTTCCTGAATGATTCAATAGAATGTGAGTCTTTGAATAGTTCAAAAGTGCTGGATTATCTAAGTGAGAATAATTGGATCAACTTACAAATCAAATACCTTGAATATTTAATCTATGAAATCCATGATACCAATAGCAAGTTCTCAAACAAAATCATCGAACTGTATCTATCATTGATTAATGTCCACCCAGACGTTTACTTCAAAATTTTACGAATTTATGAATTGAATAATTATAACCCCAACCTGGTGGCTCGCAAATTGAACGCCCTTCATGATTCCGCGAAGAAAGAACACATAAGTACGGAAAATATTTTAAAACTAAGCATTCATCCATTAACTAAATTAAACAAACACGAGGAAGTTTTAACAATTTTTGTGAACGAACTGAAAGATAATCAGTTGGCAATGAACCACTGTTTATCGATTTATTGCACTGATCACGAATTAGGCACCAAGTTAGTCGATAGACTGATCGACCTGTACTTGTCTATCAATGAGACCGATGCAGTTCTTGAAATTTTGAGTTCAAGTAAACTAAACTTTCTTGATCCCGTTTCAATTTTATCCAAGTTGCCAGACTCTTTAGAACTAAGTAGTTTACAAAGCTTCCTGGAACTGAATCTGCGTGAATTGAATTCAGATTTGAAAAATGGGATAATAAAAGGGGAGTTGTTGAAAGTGAAGTTGATTAATTTGAAAATAGATAAAATGTCAGGCGATACGATGCATGTTAGATTGGATTCTAATTCAAGATGTGCCATTTGCGAAAAAAACTTCACTGCTAATTCAATCCTAAGTTTCTATCCAAATGGTGATGTTACCCATTATGGATGCTCAAAATATTATACTTAGCTAAGTACGTTTTGTATATAATACGATCTATAGAAATATAAGGAAAAACGCTGCAATATTATTATCACGCTTTTTCACTTATCTAATATTTAATCATTATAATTTAAAATATTCATAAGCATGCGATTTTTTCTAAACGGTAATGAAGTTGATGACACCTGAGCAATACTTGATCAAATCATCCAATTTTCCATTTCTTTCAACATTTATTGCATTCCATTCGTTCAAAATGGAGATGAATCTCTTAGCATTCAGATCACCTTCCTCAACTTCAGCTTTCTTGATAGTGTACACAACATCACCGTGAACTTTTAAGAAAATGGAAATGATAGCAACTAATATTTCAAAATTGCTATTTTGCTTTAATCCGAAATTGATAGCTTCAATGAATCTAACGAATTCTTCGTATGGAGGTTCAGTCTGCAGTGATCTTAATTCCAGGTCTATGTTCGATGGGGACAATTCCACCAAAAAACTAATAAACGGTTTATAGTCTGCTGCATCTGAAGATTCTCTTAGCAGTTTGGTGAATTCCGATTCAAATGTGAAGCCTTTACTGCTATCCAATTTGAATAACTTCGAGTCACCTTCGGATGCTTCTTCTGTCTTATGATTCGCAAGATTACCTAAATCATTCTCTTTTGCTTCATCACCAACCGTTTTACCTGTTAATTCTAGGAAAAACGGTAAATTCTCAGCTTTCTTTGGAGCTTCAGTTGGCTTGTTTCTCAACTTGATAGTATCTAAATGCAACAAAGTGTTGAACTTATTCATAGAGCAGGCCGACAAAGTGACCAGTGAACTGTCAATTTGCTCAACAGATTGATAATGGCCTATATCATCACCATCTTCTTCCTCGATCGAATCGAAAGCACCTTCCAAGATTGAAGAACCTCCGTCTCCACTAACATTAGGTAACATAACAGTAGCAAAATCATCTTCTTCCACGTGTCTGGTAGAAATGGGTCTGAACTGGGATTTATTCGTCCACAATGAAATTCCAACACCATTCACATGAGTGGTAGCCATATAGTCACCTAATGGAGACATCTTCAAGCACGTTGCCACGCTGGGGAGTCTTATACCATCGATGCATCCACCAGTCGGCAAGTCCCATGTCCTGATGGTGGCATCTAAAGAGGCAGAAATAATCCATCTTCCGTCAGGCGAAAAATCTAAAGCTGTAATTCTATTAGTGTGACCGAACAACTGTCTCACAATCTTTTGACTTGCCGAATCAATAACAACTATAGATAAGTCATCTAATGCAACAGCGACCAGATCAGAAGATCTATGAAAGACTAGTTGCGTGATTGGAGCCTCTAGTTGTAATTTACCCAGAAACCTTGACTGACTAAAATCGTAAAATCCTACTAACCCATCTAACCCACATGAAACCATCTTTCTGTTCATACCATCAACTGCGATACCAGTGACTGTTTTTTTATGTAACTTATAATTTTTTCTCAACTTACCACTTTGCAAGTTATAGACACCTATACCACCAAGACTTGAACCAATTAAACCAAAATTTCCACACTGTGTAATAGAGACAGATTTAACGATACCTCCATCAATTGTTGGTAACTCATAAGATCCTACTTTTTTATTTCTCGAATCCCAAGTTCTTGCAAATGTTTCCTCTTGATGTGCAGTCACTATATTATCCCACTCACCTTCCCTGGCATTTTCTTGAGCTATCATAGTTATAGCTGGGAATTTATCCTTGAAACCAGAGGATAACCCACCTGCTCTCTTTCCATCTTTTTTCACTTTCGATTGCTTTTGTGACATTTCTTGAGACTGAGCGTCTTTTCTCAAAGAAAATGTCCAGAATGACTTATCTTGGGATGAAGATTGAATAAAATGAGATTTCGAGTCACTAAAAATGATTGAGCTTGGAGGAGCAGAATGTCCACCTCTAGATCTTAAATGTCTAGGAGGAGAAACAACCGATGAGTTAGTGGTGGATAACACTGGATCAAACACGTATTCCTTTAAACTGTTGTCAGGACCAGTTGTAACAACAATAGGTTGCCCATTTAGAAATTGAGCTTTGGTGACACCACCATAGGCTTCCTTATGTGCATTTCTCAAAACATGTACTCTGGCCTTTCTGTTCAAATCGTAAAAAAATAAATCTCCGTTAACCATTGAACAAACTAAGTGAGGAGATCCATCAGTTCTGAATGACACCGATGTGACTTTGGATTGTGAACCTGTTTGGATTGTTCTTAGCACTTTGCCCTTCTTGATATTGTACACTAGACATGTTCCTTCACCGGTACCCACTGCAAGTGTATCTAATGCAGGAGCTGGCTCAATACATGATATACCATTGATAAATTCCGGTGATGTGTATATTAATTTGACTGATCTGATATTGAACACTAATAAATGGGATGTAGTCGCAACAATAACTTTATTGATATAAGTTGCTAAGTGGACCAAATCAATAATTTCACCATTTAGTGAATTCACAGATATTGACGAATAAAATTCAGTTGGATACTTTTGGTTCTTCTTTTCATATATGTAGATGGAAAAAGCAGTAGCTGCGATTAAATAATTGCCAAAAATAATTACTTTCTTGATAGTATCTGTTTGCCCATTAGGAAGAGATAATTCATATTCCAATCTACCTCTTCTGAAAATACCAATCTTGTTACCATATGAACAATAGACATAATGGAAATGTGCAGTTATGGATGTAATTTGTGCTTGGGTCTGGTTGTTTGAAACAAATAAAAGATGTAGAGTTGCAGCATCATAAATTTGGAATGATCTACCGACTGCTGTGGCAATGTAAAAAGACTGACCTAGTGTTCCAATGGCAAATGGAGTACCATTTGAGATGTGCCCTATAACCCTAAAAGGTGAAAATATCTTGGAGTGCTTCACAGGTTGCAAGGACAGTGCCTGCTCCTCAAGTCTCCTTCTCTTTCCTTCTTCAAGCGTTAAACCAACCATAATTATTTGTATTTGTTTATGTCTAGTCAATTGATGAAGACTAATATTGGAGGGTGAATCAACATACAATGCCCTGTTTTTTGATCTAAGTGTACTTCAACCATACCTACTTTTAAAGATTACAGGACAGACACCTGAAAATTTTAATTTTTTGAATAATTTTTTTGACGCTGTGTACACGACCTTTTTATAACCATAATAGACGCATCGATAGTCTTTATCAAGTAATGCCTAGCTAGCTATATATAAAATTATAAATTATTAGGCAAATTGGCCCATGTGGTTGTTTCATTTATATATATATCGAAGTGATCAATCCGTCTTCTACATGCTCTTAATTATCAAAGGCTGCTTTTAGACCAAAATTATCCATTAGCCGTGTCTCAATTTTTTGTGTGATACAAAAGCAGCGAAAACCCACACGATGGCAAAAAATACGGCAAGTGAGATACTTGTCAAGGACTCTAGATCCAATAACACCATTAATGCCGTTGGGGATGTTGACTTCCCTCCAATCAGATCTCTATCAACACACTCGAATGGCTCGATTGACTCCAATGCAATTCTCGATGAAGAAGATGAAGAAGAAGAGGAGGAGGAAGAGGACGAAGAAGAAGAAGCAGAAGAGGGAGAAAGTTACGACCAAGATCCAGTTCCCTTGACTACAGAGTCATTGGAACAACACAAGCGGGCCATAGCTTCATTAGCTCCTATTTTGCAAGACTTTGTCCCAGTGCTCTCTAAATCGGAAATCGTCAGCCCTGCTCCTAATCCAATTTCTAGAACTGTTTCAAATATTAGTGCCTTGAGTATCACAAACCATCCAAGAGATAACGGTGCAAGTCATTTCCCACAATCGTCACAACACAATGAAGTAGAAGATGATAGCAATAACAATAGCAATAACAATAACAATAGCAATAGCAATAGCAATAACAATAACAATAGCAATAATAACGTATCACACAACAAATCTTCTTTTCCATCACCCTCATCACCAGGTGAACCAGATTTGAAATATCAGTCTGCTATATCATCAACTGCTCCATCTGCTTCCAGTTCAATAGTTAATTTCAATACCAAACTGAGATCATCCTCAATTTCTGTTTCAGAAGTTGCCGGTCCCAAATTACCAAAAATAGGAACAATTGGTGTTTGTGCTATGGATAACAAGGTGTTGAGCAAACCATGCAGACAAATTTTAAATAGATTAATTGAAAATGGCGAATTTGACACCGTCATTTTTGGGGATAAAGTTATTCTTGATGAATCAATTGAAAATTGGCCAACTTGTGATTTTTTGGTTTCATTTTTTTCAAATGGATTCCCATTGGATAAAGCTATATCGTATCAAAAACTACGTAAACCTTATACGATTAATGATTTGAGTATGCAAAAAGTGCTCTGGGATAGAAGACTATGTTTACAAATTTTACAAACATCAGGTGTGCCTACACCTGACAGAGTTGTTATAAGCAGAGATGGTGGCCCAATGATTGATGATGATCTGAAAGTGAAACTGGAAAGTCTCGGAGTCAACTGTTCAGAAGTACCAGAACCTAAATGGGAAATGACTGACGATGATACGCTAGTTGTCAATGGTGAGGTTATTAAGAAACCGTTTGTCGAGAAACCAGTTGATGGGGAAGATCATAATGTATATATTTACTATGCCAAAAAAAATGGTGGTGGAGGGCGTAGATTATTCAGAAAGATCGGCAATAAATCTTCTGAGTTTGATCCTAATTTGAATATGATCAGAACCAAAGGTTCTTACATTTATGAAAAATTTATTGATACGGATAATTTTGAAGATGTGAAAGCTTATACTGTTGGTACAGATTACTGTCATGCAGAGACCAGAAAGTCTCCAGTTGTTGATGGTATAGTGAGAAGGAATACGCATGGCAAAGAGGTCAGATACATAACGGAATTATCAGCCGAGGAAGTTGTTATAGCTAAGAAAGTATGTACAGCGTTTGATCAAACGATTTGTGGATTTGATTTATTGAGAACAAACGGTAAGAGTTATGTCATTGATGTTAATGGATTTTCCTTCGTTAAGGATAACATTGAATATTATGATAAGTGTGCTAGTATTATTAGAAATGCATTTATCAAGGCCAAATCTCAACAACCACAGATCCCCTCATCTAGTGGTCAAAAGCCTGAGGAAAAGAAACAGAAATGGGTTTTCAAAGGTATTGTTTCTGTTGTTAGACATGCCGATAGAACCCCTAAGCAAAAATTCAAATATTCTTTCAAATCCCCAATTTTCATTTCTTTATTGAAAGGTTATAAAGAAGAGGTTATTATTAGGGAGGTGAGAGATTTGAAAATTGTTTTACAAACTGTTAGAGTGGCTCAAGAGCAGAAATTAGAAGATAGTAGAAAATTGAAACAATTATCAACTGCCTTGAAAAAGAAAATGGATTTCCCAGGTACCAAGATACAATTGAAACCTGCATTGAATGAAGAAGGGGACATCGAAAAAGTTCAGCTAATTATCAAATGGGGTGGGGAACCAACTCATTCTGCCAGATACCAAGCCACAGACGTTGGCGAACAACTGAGACAAGACATTCAATTGTTGAACAAAGATGCATTGAAAGACGTTCAAGTTTATACATCATCCGAGAGAAGGGTTGTTGCGTCTGCCCAATTATTTTCAAAATCATTCATTTCTGAAAATGAAATACCGGATGATTTTTTACAGATAAGAAAAGACTTATTGGATGATTCCAATGCGGCTAAAGATTTGATGGATAAAGTGAAGAAGAAGTTGAAGCCATTGTTGAGACAAGGTAAAGAAGCTCCACCTCAGTTTGCCTGGCCTCCAAAGATGCCGGAACCTTTTATTGTTATCAAGAGAGTTGTTGAATTAATGAATCATCATCATAAAATCATGGAGAGAAACTTTGAAAGCAAAAATGTTGATGAGTTTCAACAAGACTGGTGTTGCGGCGAAGATCCTGCTTTGTTTAAAGAAAGATGGGATAAATTATTCCAGGAGTTTGTTAGTGTTGAGAAAGTTCACCCTTCTAAGATTAGTGAATTGTATGATACAATGAAATATGATGCTTTACATAACAGAGATTTCTTACAAAAAATCTTTTTAAGTGACGAGCCAAGTGAGACATTAGATCAGCTAGGATCTTCTTTAGTTCGTCAATACCCTATCAATGTTTTAGCTATGAATAATTTTAAAGTGAATGACTCATCCTTAGACAACTCATCATCTTCAAATTCATCAAATCCAGCAGGTTCAATTGGTTGGGTTCTTTCATCTTCTTATAAACCATCTTCAAAAGATGACATTAATTCTCCATTCGATGACCCTCAATATGATTTACTTAGAGAACTTTATAGATTGGCTAAAGTTTTGTTTGACTTTATTTGTCCTCAAGAATATGGTATCGAAGACAACGAGAAATTAGACATTGGACTATTGACTTCCTTACCTTTAGCTAAACAGATCTTGAATGATATTACATCTATTAAAGAAACAGATAAAGCTGGAACAAGGGTTTACTTCACTAAAGAATCTCACATTTATACTTTGTTGAACGTTATCTATGAATCCAAAATCCCAATGAAAATTGCACGTAATGCGTTACCTGAATTGGATTACCTTTCCCAGATTGTGTTCGAGTTATACGAGTCTGAGAATAATGTGGGAGATAAGAAACATTCTATTCGTTTATCTCTGTCTCCAGGTTGTCATACTCAAGATCCACTAGATGTTCAATTAGATGATAAACATTATATTTCATGTATCAGACGTATTAGTTTGACTAGACATTTGGATATGGATTTGGTCCAACAAAAGTTGAAGAGTAGATTTAGTAGAGTTTCGTTACCAAAGAAATTTACTCCTGTTAATATATCGAGTCCTTTGACTGAAGGTAGACCTTGATTATACGGATATATTTATTTTTAACGGATTATATAGCAATTGAATATTACTGAATCAGATTAACATTTCACAGAATCATATATGCTTCTTTTTCGTTTTGTATGTAGTGTAAATGATTACATTTTTCAAAAGTATATTACTATATAGTATATAGTATATATTATATAATACAAAATGTAAGCTAAATCACTTCCCGAAAACATGATCACCTTGACTTCTTTCACAATTTTCAAACAAAGAAATCAAAACATTCATGCTGTCAAAACTCAAGAAGTGAAACAAAGGTCCCGAAACCTCCTGGGTTAGCTAGTGAATTTAATTCATTTGATATCCCAATACTCCGTTAATACACAGCTTCGAATAAACAATAAATGCTTGGAAGAACAGGTACTGCAGTCCAAAGTGACTGCAACATTGGTTAATATTTTTTTTTGTTTTTGTCAAATCTCCTTCAAGAAACTGTTTTTTGAAGGAAAAAGGGACTAACGAGACAAAACACTTTAGTAAACATGTATTTGTATAGATATATATATATATATGTAAGCAGGAGAAAGAAAGAAAGAAGAGGAAAATAAATAAAGTTTTTTTTTGTTTCAGCTTTTGCTTGAAAACGACGAAGGATTAACCAAAAAATCCAAATAACTGAAAATAAGTGTAAATGCAGATGGAAAGAGCTTGAAATTCAAAACTGCTGTTATTAGAGAGAAAAGAACACACACAAAATTGAATATCAAGTGATGATAGCCAATGAGTCAAACAAGACACTTATACTTTCACCAAAGTGATCTCTTCTGATACATTCTGCAAAAATCGGGCTGACATCAATAACAGTCAACTTTTTACATTTATCAATCTTGTCCTGCGGAATTGGATACGTGTTAGTAACGATAATACCATCAATATATGGACAATCATTCAAGCATTCCAAACAATCATTCGAGAAAATACCATGAGTTGCGACCAAGTAGCAAGCTTTAGCACCACAATTCATACGAAGGTGTTCTGCAGCTGCTATAAATGCGGTATGTTTGTCAATCATGTCATCAACAATGATGGCAGGTTTATTATGAACGTTCCCGACTAATGTAATTAGTTTTTCAAAAGCATTGAATTCAGGTTCATCTTCATCATCAGAGTTGTTGTTATCAAAATTAGAAGAATCTTGATGCTTTACCAATGGCTCAGATGAAGCTGGTAATGATTGTGTATTTAAACTATTATTGTTCGATATTTCAGGACTATTTATAGTACTGTTATTGGCACTTGTAGATTGAACTTCAATAACATGTCCTTGAACAATTCTAGCAGTTTGAATCTCAGTAGAGACAATGACGTCTTCTTCTTCAACTTCACCATCTTCAGTGGTACTGAAAGTTGGAGATGGTTGTCCCTTTGAAAAATTATTTCTGATCTTTTTACCGGTGAATCCATCTTTAGTTCTTCTTCTATCTGTATGAATCATAGCAAAATTAATTTTCAATTGATCTGCTAAAGCTGTGACTCTTTTAGTTCCACCTGGATTCTTTGAAACAACAACTGCATCATGATAATTTTCAATATTATGTCTGATCCATTTGGCTAAAGTTGGACCAGCATATAAATTATCAACAGGTTTAGTGAAAAAACCTTGCATTTGAGAAGCGTGTAAATCCATTGAAACAACATGATCAGCACCTGCCATAATCAACAAATTAGCCAACATTCTAGCAGTAATTGCACCTCTATGTTTTTTCATCTTTGATTGTTTAGAATATGGGAAATGAGGTATAACTGCTGTAATCTTAGCTGCGGAACCACCTTTACAGGCTGATATTAATATTAATAATTCCATGATATGATCATTTGTCTCTGGAGATCCTGATTGAATGATATAAACATCTTCATCTCTAACTGAGGTACCAATTTGAACTGATGTTTCACCATTAGCAAAATTTTTAAGAGTGACTGCAGCTGGTTCAATACCTAAATTTTGACAAACCAGCTCACCTAATTTAGGATGAGAATTTCCAACAAAAACTTTACACTTTCTCATTTCTTTAACTGTATGTGAAATGATTTGATGGGTTGCAGGCTGATTTAAAGTCACTTTGAAAGTATTTTTTTTAATTTTAAAGAATGAAACAGAATAAGAAAATAAAAAGTTTTCTTAGTTTCTTTGATGAAAGCTTTTTATTTTTTTTTTTGATCTTTTCACAATGACGAAGAGAGTAATATGTAATTGTCAGAGCATATATATGAATAACTGGTAAAATATAATGTAATATCAAATTATAATTAGGTAAAAGAAGAACAAAAACAACACATATAACCCCAAGAATTGAACATGAATATGAATAATATTAAGTTAACATTAACATGGGGTCTCGATTTATTAGTTCGTTTTTTTTTTTTTGTCAGAATTTTTTTTTCTTCTTCTTCTTCTTTGCTTGTGCTGTCAATGTAGAAACTCGGGTTAGCAAATAATAAATTGATTAACAGCTCCGGGGTTGATAAAATTTATTTTTTTCCCTTATTGCGAGAAATATTGTTTAAATTGTTAATTTTAGTTATTATATATTTACAATAATATAACACGGAAGATGATCAAATAGATTGAATCACATCTAACAAGAAAGAGAATGAAAGAGATTTATAAATATAATTATAAATGTTTGGGTTAGTATTAATTAATATTGATCAAGTTGTTCTTGAGTCATTTCAAATCTAATCCAGTTAGGTAAACAATTTTGATCATGAACATCATCAGGAGCAAAATAACCTGGATCAAGATTTTGACATTTTTTACTATTTGGTGAATTCATATAAGGTGAATGATGATATCCAATATCTCTAAACCACCAAACTTTCGACTTATCTTCGAATAAACTGACTCCAATAGAATGAACAGGAGCATCTCCCCATCTTTCGTAATAAAATCCACCTGCATCTTCTAATGAATCAAACCATTTAGAATATGGATCAGAACGATAAAAATCCATGTTTGCAATTTCGAAATTTGACCAAAAATGACATGTTGAATAACCATTTGCATTTTTTGTAATGGATGGATTTTGTTGATCTTCAATTAACCATTTAAAAGCTGCATTTGGATTGACGTATTGAGGATTTGATTTAACAAAATCTAATGTTGTATTCCATAATGTTTCAACAGTTAATGGATCATCATATAATGAAACTGTGAAACCATAAGTTAAGTCATTATCTTGCATGAATTTGAAAACATCATATTCAATTTTACAATAAAAATTAATATCTGGTTCTACTCTCCAATAATATTTAAATTTTGATAAACCTGGTAATTTATAAAAATATCCAGAATTGAAACGACACATATTATGATAACTTTCTAAATTTGCATAATTAACTTTATTTGAAATTAATTTTTTTAATCCTTCTTGTTCTTTAATCGAATCAATATTTTTTGGTTTTTCCCAAATTTCTTTTGGAATTACTTCAAAAAATACTTCACCAGAACAAACTTCTTTAACTTTTTTTTTAAAATCTTTAGTAAATTCATCTTCATTTATAAATGTAAATGGATAATTATATTTCCAATTCCAAGTTTCTTCTAATTGTTTAATTGAACTTAAAATACCATTTAATTCAGAATTTCTAACTAATGATAATAAAGTAGCATTAGCAAGTTTATAATTTAAATCATTTTCAATCTTATAAGTTAATTTCATATTTTTAGGTTCATCAATCAATTTTTTTGTAATTGATTCATGAAATGACATTTCAATTTGAATAATTTCATCTTTAGTTTCATCATTTTTATATAATTTTTCAGGATTTGATAAAATTTGAATTATTTCATCACTTGATAAATGATTATTATTACTATTACTATTTGAATCATCATCTTTTAATAAAGAATCTTTATATGATTGTAATTGATTTGAATAATGAGTTACATGATCTTTAAAAAAAAAAAATCCAGTAACAATAATTGCTAATAAAATTAAAGGTATAAACCTTAACAGTCGTTTATTAAGTAGTATCACCACCATTATTTTTTCAATCTAGTTTGATGATGATGATGATGACTCAATAGTTGATAATAATTTCATTTAATCCAAATAACTAGTTATTTATTTATCTATTTAACTATTATTATTTGCGATTCCCGTAATTTGTCAAATGATCCACAGAATATTTAATGGTGTACCAGCCACACCAGCCACACAATAAACAATTCATCCAGCCACACATCAAACTTCCACAATCAGCCACCCACTCAGCCACCCACCTACTTACCTCTCTCCACTCAGCCACTTACCGGCACAAACTTCCGGAAAAAGAACAATTTGGACACGCACAGCCGTTCACAGTGAAACCTCAGCCGCACACAAGCAGCCGCACATCATATCACGTTGAATTAGCCGCGTTACTAATTGAATGAAATTTTCTTGCAAGTCGTCATAGTCATATTGTGTCAGTGGTGTTGGTTGGTTAATGAATGAATGAATCGTGTTTTACTTTAATGTTTAATGAATTGCCCAAAAATCATTAGCGGGTATACTATACGTATGTATACGTTTATCTAATTATCATCACACACATACACAATCTAATCTGTTAAATCTAACAAGCGAGAATAATCATCCAAATTCATTCTTTTTCCATTCCCCCCCCTTACATTTTTCTTTATCTCTCTCTGTGCCCTTTATTAATCCCCGATCTGGATTATTTTTATTCTTATATGCAGCAGCAGCAGCAGCAGCAGCACTATTTTCAAAAATATTATTATTATTATTATTATTGACTTATTACGATTTTATTTTATTTTATTCATTTTATATTCAATTTGTTTCTTTATAATCACCACCTTTTTTTTTGTCTTTTCCTTTTCCTTTTCCTTCAATATTATTATATATATGAATTGAATGTTTCAATTGATTGTTTTTTTAATTTAATTTAATTTAATTGAAATTGAAATTGTCAATTACAACTATTTCTTCAACCTCCAGCCTACCCCCAATGTCACATCAATTTATTCATACCACAGCTGAAAGAAGAGCATCTGCCACTGTTTTTGGATCATTAGGTAGAGGTGGTTTATACGTTCCTCAAGATTTTATTAAAAATAATCCTAAAGATATCAATAATATCATTCAAAATCAAGCAGATGATAATGATGATAATGATAATGATAATGAAATTATTAATGATATTGAATCTCAACCAATATTAGGATCTTCAATAAATAGATCAAATTCTCCACAACCTTTATATAAAATTAATTCTAATAATGGAAGAGGTAATTCAATTTCAAAATTAGTTGAAGAAGCTCGATTATTACAAGTTAATAACGTTCCAATTAGAAGACATTCATTGATTTCAACATCTGATAATAATAATAATAATTATTATGGCTCTACCAATAAAGATGATAATAATGATGATGATCAAGAAGCTATTATAGAATCATGGGATGAAGCTATCAAATCAGGTAAAATTTCAACTACTCCTACATTTGAATTGAAAAATTTAACAACTTCTTCAATTCCATTAGTTATAACTTTCTTATTACAAAATTCATTAGGTGTTTGTTCTGTTTTCGCTGTTGGTCATATTTCACCAGAAGCTTTAGCTGCTATCACATTAGGTACAATGAGTTGTAATATCTCTGCAATTGCTGTAATCAATGGTTTAGCTTCTTCTTTAGATACTTTCTTACCTCAAGCTTATGGAGCTGGAAAATATAAAACTGTTGGTTTGATTTTCCAAAGATGTACAGCTTTAATCTTTGTTGTTATGACAATAATTTGTATCTTTTGGTGGCTTGGTGCAGAATTATTATTATTGAAAATTTTACCAGATCCTGAAAGTGCAAGATTGGCTGCTTTATATTTAAAAGTGACAGCTTTTGGTATGCCTGGTTATATCTTATTTGAATCTGGTAAACGTTTCTTACAAGCTCAAGGTATCTTTGATGCTTCAACTTATGTTTTATTTGTTTGTGCTCCATTGAATGCAATCATGAATTATTTATTCGTTTGGAACTTTGGATTTGGTTTCATTGGAGCTCCAATTGCAGTTTCAATCAATTATACATTAATGGCAATTGGATTATATCTTTATACAATTTATACCAAATCAGATATCAATCCAATGAAATGTTGGAATGGTTTACAATTGAAAAGAGCTTTTACAAATTGGGGGGAATTAATTAAATTAAGTATTCCAAATTTAATCATGATAATGTCTGAATTTTTAAGTTTTGAAATCTTAACTTTATTATCATCATATTTAGGAACTAAAGCATTAGCTGCACAATCTGTTATAACTACAATGGCATCTTTATGTTATCAAATCCCATATGGTGTTTCTATTGCTGCATCAACTAGAATTGCTAATTTCTTAGGTGCTGAATTACCAAAAGCTGCAGAGATCTCAGCACGTATGGTTTTCATTTTCACCATTGGTGTATCTATTTTAAATTCCTCTTTTTTGTTATTCGGAAGATACACAATCGCTTATTGGTTCACCAATGATGCTAACGTTGTTGAAATTGTTGCTACTGTAATGCCACTTGTTGCCTTGATTCAAGTATTTGATGCGTTGAATGCTACATCAGCAGGTTGTTTAAGAGGTCAAGGGTTACAACATATTGGTGGATACATTAATCTATTCAGTTATTATGTCATTGGTATTCCAATCGGATGTTTCTTAAGTTTCTATTACCCTGCTGATCATCCATTAGGATTGATTGGTTTATGGTCTGGTATAGGTATCGCTTTGTTAATAATTGGAGCTGTTCAATGTTACTTTGTCTTATGTGCAGATTATGATAAGTTGGTGAAAGATGCTGTTGAAAGAAGTAATACTGATTAGTTGAAAAAGCGATTCATATGTAATATAGATCAATCATTGCAATTTATGTCATAGTAATAAATAAATAAATAAATAAATAAATAAATAAATAGATTTGTTGTTCCGAATTAAAAGTCGAATTCCGAACTTCCGACATTTAAGATCTGAGCTTTCATTATTTTAATAGAATTATTTCGAGAAAAGATTATTTACCCGTTAACTAGATACAGCAGAAATTCCTTTGTGAAGCAATTTGTAAACAATAAGGATCAATATTATCATTGTTATTATTCCTTTTCCTATTGTATTATCTATACATAATCTGTAAGCAAAAACAAACTACAAAATTTCATTGAGATTTTTATTTAAAAAACTTCAAACTCCCATTTAAGATTGATTGCTCATATATAGTTAAGAACAAGTTTATTAATCATCATTTATAATTGTTTCTAACACAGTCCTAATAGACATACCATAATAGATTTATAGAAAAAATTATATTATATACGTCCCTTTACACGGGGCTTTTTTTGTCGATTTTTATAGAGATCCATATACCCTTACAATATCATCCATCACCTACAATGAATCATCAATTTAAACATACAACCTCTGAACGCAGAGCATCAACTACCGTATTCGGTTCTGTGAATAGAGGTGGACTATTTATTCCACAAGATTTTATTCATAATTCTGAATCGCAAATAGTTGACGTCTTGAACGCTGATGATCAAGATTTAGAAGAAGAAGAAGGAGATGATAATCCTTCAACTTATTCTTCTAACTACGTTTCGAGTGAACAACAACCTTTATTTTTACCATTATCTCGAGTGCCAACGACTCCAAATTCACCTAAGTTATTACGTTCTATGCCATCAGCTGGAACGATTTTACATGAAGAAGCAGATCTTTTAGCAGCAAATAATCTCAAGATCAGAAGATATTCTATAGGTGGACCAACATCCATTTCTGATTTTGGAGCCATTCAAGATATAGAAGATCCAGAATCTATCTTAGAATCTTGGGATGAAGCAATTAAAACAGGGAAACTTGTTACTACTCCAGCTTTCGAAATCAAAAAATTAGTCAACTCTTCGATCCCTTTAGTCATGACGTTCTTGTTACAAAATTCATTAGGTGTTTGTTCTGTCTTTGCTGTTGGTCATATCTCATCAGAAGCCCTTGCTGCCATGACTCTAGGTACAATGAGTTGTAATATTACAGGAATGGCTGTTATAGCAGGATTAGCTTCTTCTTTGGATACTTTCTTACCACAAGCATATGGAGCTGGAAAATACAAAACAGTTGGAATAATATATCAAAGATGTTTAGCATTGATTTTTTCTATAATGTTTTTCATTTGTTTGTTTTGGTGGACTGGTGCAGAATATATATTATTGAAATTTTTACCAGATCCAGAAAGTGCAAGATTGGCTGCATTATATTTGAAAGCAGTCACATTTGGTATGCCTGGCTATATCTGTTTTGAAACTGGTAAACGGTTCTTACAATCACAAGGTATATTTGATGCTTCAACTTATGTTTTATTTGTTTGTGCTCCATTGAATGCATTCATGAATTATGCATTTGTTTGGAAACTTGGATTTGGGTTTGTTGGTGCACCTATTGCAGTTGCAATCAATTATACATTAATGGCAGTTGGTTTATTTACATATACAGTGACAACCAAATCGCCAATTCAACCAATGAAATGTTGGGATGGTTTTAACATTAAAAGAGCATGTTCCAATTGGGGAGGTCTTATCAAATTAAGTATACCAAATTTAGTAATGATCATGTCTGAATATCTAAGTTTTGAAATCTTGACATTGTTAGCATCTTATTTAGGAACTCCATCTCTTGCTGCTCAATCTGTGATTACATCTGCAGCATACTTGACTTTCCAACTTCCATACGGTGTCTCGGTTGCTGCTTCAACTAGAATTGCCAATTTCTTAGGTGCTGAATTACCTAAGGCCGCTAAGATTGCTGCTCGTATGGTTTTAGTATTAACTGCTGGAGTTGCATGTATAACCGTCCCATTTTTGTTTTTTGGTAGAACAATGATAGCCAAATGGTTCACCTCTGACGAAGAAGTTATTGATATAGTTTCCCATGTTATGCCTCTAGTTGCCATTATTCAAGTGTTTGATGCATTGAATGCCACATCAGCAGGTTGTTTAAGAGGTCAAGGGTTGCAGCATATTGGTGGATACTTAAACTTGATAGGTTATTACATCATTGGGTTACCACTTGGATATTTCTTAAGTTTCTATTTCCCTGCAGATCACCCATTAGGATTATATGGATTATGGTTCGGTGTTGGTACAGCATTGTTTTTCATTGGTTTTGTTCAATGGTTTTATGTACTAACGGCTGATTACGAAAAGATGTCAAAAATAGCGGTCGAAAGAAGTAACGCTCATTAATCTCTCATACTTTCGAGCTTTTGGACCCATTAATTTTAATTTTCAATTACATATTGATCTTTACATGTAATTTTCCATTTCATAATAATTGATTCAAACGCCTGTGTATTAATTGAGTTATATACTCTCATTTTCCAATAATGATATAAGTTTTAGTAACTCTACCCTAACGTCGACCAATTTCGTTAAAATTTCTATACTTCCCACAAATAAACCTTGAGCTTGTCTTAGTGACGTGGGCCCAAAGCCACCGGAAAACATCACGAATGGATCCTCCAAGAGTGTCACATTGATAGTTTCTTTCGTCGTGGACTGAGACTTTGCCAGGTCATTCAATACCACCTTTGATTTTCTATTCTTCAGTGTGGTTGCTTCAGTGGATTGAGCAGACAATTCAAACTCTGACTTCTCCTTTTCCTTCATTTGTTTCTGTTTCAATTTTTGCTCTTTCAATAAATCAACAAGCAAAAGGTCACCAGTATCACTTACTTGAACTATCATAGTAGCTTTCAACTCAGACGTATTCAGTAACCGGGTGAGTGAGCCAGTATACCGACTACCGTAATTTGTTCGACTGATTTGAATGTAACCCTTTTGAATTTGACTAGTTAGTTCAGCATGGAGTTTATGGTACTCTGCAAGCTTATTTAAAAGTTGAATTTCAATGTTGTCCCTAGTGGATAATAGATGGTCAATTGTGGGAGGGAGCGGTATAGAACCTAGTATTGACTCTTGATTGTCTTGTTGTTGTTGCTCTATGTACTCATTTGTACTAGATTTATGTGCCTGTTTGATATCAGACTTATCTTTGTCTAATATACTTGTTTCGGTTGCAGATGGACTTCCAATCATTGTTGCTGCTGTCTTTATAGGGATGGATTGTGTGGTATTACTCGGCTTATCTTTTGAATTAGCCATTGATGGAAGTAGAGATACGTAAGTCATTAGTTTGAGAGAGATTCAATTTAACGGATTCCAGAGAATACATTTGATTCGTTTTGCGAGCACCGCCTTTGATTTTAAAGAAACAAACAAGTTTTAAACGTTTCATATGTTGTACATTAATCATTTAGCCTTTTTTTTTTAAAGCAAGTAAATAGATCGAAATTGAATTATTACTAAAGATCACCAAATAGAATACAAATGTTAAGAAGCGTAAATATAGTGAGATGAAAAAAAGCGAAAAAGTGGAGCTGAGAAATGTAAATATAATCAAAAAAAAAAACAGAAAATTATGAAAAGTTCATTGTAATGAATTGTATAAGAAACCAAAACCGAATAAGAAAATGTAAGGACAATACTCCTTATGAAACATAATAAAACAAAAGCAAATAAATAAAGAGACCCCTAATACAAGCATCAAATGTATAATTGGTTGCTTGCTGAAATATGTTCTTCTTCTTCAATGTCTTCAATATCAGGTAGCTCCAATTTACTTGCCGTCTGTCCAATCTTAAATCCCAATCCAAGTTTAGCTAGATCCCCTCCTAGGCTCAGTCTTGAATTTCTACTTATATTAGCAGCTTGAAGAGACATCAAGGTACTAGTAAAATCCGCTTCTCCTTCACTTCCATCGTACTCTGAATCAAACTGAGTGTCCTCATCGTGATCAGAGTCATATTGAAACTCATGCTCAAAATCACTCTCACGAAACGGAATTGTACTGATCGGAGCATCAACTTTATGCAGCAAAGGCGAGACATCTGAGCGAGGAGAGTCCACAAAGGTGTTGAATAGGTCAGTTGGAGATAATGAGCTTGTAAATCTCGTACTCTTGGTCAAATGTTCAGGAGTACTCAACAGTTCAAATGTGAATGACGAATGACGTGAGTGGAGTGGAGAACCAACAGATGGGACTTTATGAATACGCGGAGTAGTAGAGGACAACTTGTTTGGAGTACTGAGAAATGAACCTTCAATAGTGTTTGGAGAGGAGACAGCAGTTATTGCTTCATTATCCACCACAGGAGAAATTATTGGTTCGGTGATCTTTTGAGGATCTGTGACTTCTGAGTTCGTTTCTTGCAAATCAATTTGGGGTTGAACAGATTCTAATGGTTCTTCCTTTGCAATGGTTTCAAGAGCAGGGAATGAAAATTTCTCGAGCTTGACATCAGGACTTTCAACAATAGGTGTCTGTTCTTCTAAAATATGTTCAGATATAGGACTAACTGGTTCTACTTGGGAGTATGAAAATTCTGTATATTGAGAGTTTGATGAATCCTTTGAGTTTCTATTTGTTGTTAGTTCTTCATTACTTTGATTGATTTCGTCATTTTCTTCTTGAGGAATTGAAGGGAGTCTTGAATGGATATTTTTCCATGGTTCTTTGGAAGATATTGATGATTGTTTCTTGAAAGATAAGTTTATCATTGATTGATTTCCAGTAGAGTTTCTGATTGATGAAGTCAATGAATTCAATGTTGTCATTGACGTTGATCTAGTGAAGGTCGAATTTGATCTGCTTATAGAAGCAATCGATCTTGTTCTTGAATGTCTTAACAAAGCAATGTCATTGTGGGAAGTGGAAGTGGAAATGGAAGTGGAAGTTGGGGTGGGAGAAGTTCTGAATGAAGAGAAGGCTTGGAATGGCAACTCATTATGCTCACTTGAGTCTAATGGTTTATCCTTCTCATCTGTGTCCAGTCCGACTTCTTCAAGATTAGTTAAAGGATACTGATACAATAACTCTTCTGGTCTTTCAACTGATTGTAAGAATTCAGGCAGCAAACTTGCGTCATTAGCTTGAAATGATTTATCTATACCAAACGTGGATTTATCACTTATATGAGAGACGTGTTGGAATGCAAACGGAGTACTGATAAGACTTGGAGATTTAGCTTTTCCCTTTTTATTAGTTGGATAAGCTTCAAGGTCAAACAAGTGTAGTAACTGTTGAGCTTTTTGACTTTGCAAGATTTTATTGATTGCTCTTTTGCTCTTATTTTTGTTGTTTGAAGATTCATTGAACCATAATGACTCCAAGTATGGAGATTTTGGAGACATTGTATCTTAGTGTGATGAGTGTGAATTATTTCTATTCTCGATGAAGGGGAAAGCAATGTGTTTGGATATCGTTGATATTTATGGTTATAACAACGTAAATTACATATGAAAGAAACGAACAGAATTAATGTCGTCTAACTAAAAAAGAAAAACTAAAAAGAGAAAGAATGGGCAGTTTGAGATGTTTTACTTTAAAGGAGCCCCCCAATATGGGAATATTGAAAAATATCTAGAGCAGTTTCACACACACACCAAGATACTTAAGATTTAATTAAAAGGGGCAAGTTGACGCAAAACAAACAATAGGCGGGATAAGATCTGCAGGGCTGTGCAGGATCTACCAGTAAAGTAGTTGTAATCCCCAAGGAAGAAGGCCCCCTAGAGAGCCTGTTGAGTGCTTTTTTGATTTTTATTTGAGTTTTTCGTAAAAGTTTTCTGTGTTAAATGTACTCAAAAAAGGTACTTGTTATTGTGTAAGTGAATCGTAAATTTGTTTGTACCGAATTAAAATAAGCAAGCACATTACTCTGCAACAAGAATTTAGTTTAGATTATAAAACAACTTATTCGGGCCATAGAAGTCTAGAGTCTAGACCACGTAGACTCGTAGAGGCGATCCTTGAGCCGGCGCGCGCGCTTTCATATGTGCAAATTAATTAAAAGGAGAAAGACGCGTGGGGAGTTGGCAGTTGGGACTCGCGGCCCCTGTGGATATTATATTAACGTACCTTTCTCCCTACCAGAATTCAGATGAAGGGCGGCGGCTGGTCTACTGGTTCAAAAATCTTTTACGTGCATTGTAGTGGGGGCCGGTTGGCGACACGCGCGTCATCTCAGCTCAACCACCAATTTCACCTTATTGTGCGACCCACTTTAAAACACATCGACACCGCCAGCGTTACTAAGATTTCAATCAGATTTCCTAATTGGGTTAATTAATTAGTTACATATATTCTCTTCCATTGGATATCTTGACAAAATTTCAGTATATTAATTTACTAATTTAAATAGAGTAAAATAAATCAATTCACATATATACATCATATATAGAGATCATGACTGATATATACAATGATGGGCAAAATTATAATATGATTTGAATATTTCTTCTTTCACATCACCAAAACGCCAAGTGAAGTGTAGATTCTAGACTCTAAATTTTAGACTCTAGACCCTGGACCCTTAATTGACCCAACATCATCTAGGTATCAACTTCCAAGAAATAATTTGCGTTTTGACTGCGCAGTACATATGAATATTCAAATGAGTTTGCATCAGCTTTCGAAATTATTGGTTAGAATACCATTATCGTACAAGCATACTGATGTGTTTACTCCAACAGTCAACTCCACTACACTTGTGTAAAGCCTCTCGTATATTATAACTGGATTTATCGTAACATTGGAGAAATCGATTGCCAAAAAAAGATGTTTTGCAGTACCCAGAATACTGAGTCACTTGATATTATAAGAACAGAGTGCTGTTCAGTGAATTGTAATCACATGCATAAGTTGTGTTGATATTATACAAAACCGATATTCCCACAGTAACATAGGATAAAGTAATAATTTTAGAAGTGATACATGTAAAAGAGCCAATATAAATTGTTGCAATAATAACAAAAAATAATCAAAAAAATGATCATAAGACGATTAAAAAGTTAGATACATAACCAAGAGAGGAAAAGGAACAAGTTGTATAGCGCATTAAACAAGATGATCCGTTTGCAAATAAAATAAAAAAAACATAAGATAAAAAGCGAATGAGATAATTAAAAGGGGATAAGTCCAGAAGGATTTCAAAAGAAGAGTCGTAGAGATCGTTAATAGCCATTAACATGTAAAAGAGACATAAAAAGAATAGAATAATAATAAGGGAAAGCGTCAAAACCCTTAACCCAATAATGAAGGGGAAAGAAAAAACAGCACCGACAGCAAGTTATTTCTGTAATCTTCACAGAAGAAGTAATAGCAGAATGTTTTCAAACCAAATGTATAGTATGAACGGGGCACTCGCAGGCCCCTTTCCTATTGATCCAATCCTTAATACACTTATAATGAAAGCAGCAAAGACATTCCAATCTACCAACTTTATCACCAGGTTGGAACTCTTCAAAGCAAATAACACACTCATTATCTTCATTTAAGGATAGTTCTCCAATCAATGCATCTATTGGAATTTTATAAACCAGCATACGATTGGTATGACGCTTGGAATCAGGAGAACCGGAGAATTCAAGATTGTGAATACATTGATTGATATGTTCTTCTTTTGCATCACTATTTGGAAAACCGGTAAGATCAACTGCACATATCGGACACAGATTATCGTCTTCATCTTGTAATGTGCTGGATGATTGTGCTGGTCTGAGATGTGATGTTGCTCCGGTATGAATGGAAGATGAACTCAGAGAAGTAGCGGCTTCATTTCCTTCAGTAGTACTGAGATCAGTAGAGGAACCTATATTGATCGCATTAGAAGGGCGATTATTTAGTTCAAGAGTTCTTGTACTGGAGTGAACAGTTTTGATGATACTCTTAGTCCTAGCTCTAATAGAGCTTGTGCTATTCGGAGAATGCTGTAGTTGATCTGATGATGCGCCAGGATTAATATTTTCACGCAATGCGTTTCGAATCATATCTATTTCTTCAACACATGGATCACATGTTCTATGTGGTACATGAGGGCTTTCCAAAAATATTTGCGACTGAGGGGAGACAACATAAGTGTTGGGCAAGTAACATATGGATCTAGATGAGCAATCACTGCAAACAACACGTCCACATTTCCGGCAGTGATGCTTTCTATTAAAAAACGTAAAATCATGGGTACAAATCGGACAACGGTGAACATCGTCGTCGTTTTGCCAGATTGGAACTTCATCTTGAATTTCTGGCACTGGAGTAGTCGGTCTTGCTATAGGTGATTGTTGGCCCGACATTTCAATAAGATTGTGAGCATAGATGTGTCCAAGAATATAAGTGATAGCTCAAATTAGTAAGGCAATATAATCAATCTTTAGTGGGGTTCAGACAAAGTGTATGAAACAGCTTGATGGAGTGTGGAGAAATCTTGTATACTTCTGTACCAAAAAAGCTTGTTTGATTGAACAATACAAGCCTAGTAGTTCTAGTGGAGATGTTGTCACCTTCTATGGAGTTTGTATGTAGCAATAGAGGAAATTAAATGATTGATGAAAGTAAGCCAACAAAGAGAAAGGGAAACCTTGTTCAAACAAGTAAAACACATGATCTACGGTATAATCATTTGTGGACATCCTGGTGCTCTCTTATTATAACTTTTGAATGCATAGAATTACTTGCGCCACCCATTTAGGGAGATACCGCCACATAGAATAGTGAGGATGTGAGTAATTTCGTGTGGCGCATCGGAATTTGATCACACGTGACTGTAACATTTGACTTGAATTAATGGATGAGTTGAATATAAAACTATAAATAACATAGGCACATGAAAAAAAGGGCATTAACGAAAGAGCAATGGGATATTTGATGAAGAATAAAGACAATAAACCATGCGCATATAAGGGAAGGGAAATAAGAGAGAAGTGAAACGAAGGAAGAAAAACACAAAAACAGACATTATATGGAGTAAAATTATTCAAAAGAAATCATTTGCTCTATGCAGGTATTTACCCCTTAACAAGAACACTAATAAACCAAACACAATCATAGCTAACCCACTTATAAAAAACGTGAATGTTGAACAAATGACCAAACCATCGGCGCTTTCTGAGACACAATGTTGAGCAAAATCATACGAATAGGCAGTATTCAAAAACAAATTCCCAATGATTGATGAAGAACTGAATATACCCCAAGTTGTACCCAAGATTTCTATTCCATAAATAGATGCTAAAATTGCAGGAAATAAAGTGAAGACAGAAGCATTTAGTGTTGCATTCAATATGACGACTAATTCAACATGGATCATGTTAAGTGGAGTGGATGATAGATATAGATGGCCGAAACCGCAAGATATCACAAACATTGAAGTTAACGTTAGTCTTGAGACATTATAATTGGTGCAGATGTAATCGGTCAATATCATAATTAAGAATCTAGTTAGTGTTGAAGCAACTGAAAATGCTTTCAAATTTTCGTCTAATGTATTTGATTTCAAATTGTATAAAATTGAAGATAAATTTGAAATAAAGAAGTCAGTCCCACCAATCGAGATCAAACATGAGAAGATTAATGGGTACATCAATGGATCTGAAACAAATTTTCTAACTTTGTCTTGATAAGTTGCAGCACTTGAAGTTGATAACATTGATAACTCATCATCCAGATTCAATAATTCCGAATCATCAACATACCAAGACCTAGGGGATCCTAGAATCGAACCTTGTGGAGAATGAATGATAATACCAGCACCTGTCAGTAAAGGAGATGTTTCAAAGTTCGAAAATTCTTCAATTTCAGAATGATCATATTCTTTTTCAAAAAACTCAGTGTAATCGGTCAATTTACAAGCTAATAATGATGATATTGTACTTAGAATCAAAGTGTAAAAAAAGAAGTTAACAATATTGACAAAATTAACACTTGGATCTGGATTATTGAAATAGGAATTGATCAACTGAATCTGAATAAATGATGAGAATGCAACCATCACGTTAGGTGTACTGATTGCTAATGTCTTGTAATATCTGCCGAATGATTTGGCACAATTTAGTAAACAGCTAAATAATAATGATCCATTGGAACAGCCTATTAAAAAAAAACTGATGTACATCAGTCTGTGATCCATGTTTGTATTATAAACAACCAACACCAATCCGAATCCAACACTGTACCCTAACAGTGACATTGCACTTAATATCCATATTCCTTTAGAATCGGCAATGAATCCACATAATGGAGTAAACCCATTCATTCCTACCGTTTGGAAGATTATAATGTTATTGATTATTCCTTGATTATAATGGAGATGATTGATAAACGGTTCTGCAAATATAGAAAATAAAGCTAAGATACCCAACGATAAACAACCGATCAAGGATAAAATAAAAGATATGAAATAAATTTTATATGCTCCATGTTTCCTGTAGAACTTCAATGCAGTCGATTCTATAATATTCGTTCTTGCCATGTTTGAAATGGATTATACGTATGCATAAAGATAGAAAAGATGAAACTCTATAAAAGGAAAGAAACGAATGTTCTTATAATGGTGGATCTTTGAATAATGAATTAAGCACTGATTAAGATCTTTAAAATGACTGAGACTTGAAAGAAGAGGAGGAGGATAATAAATTTATGAAAATTGTAGGGCCCTTTTTGGATGGAAAGTAGAAAACAGAGCTTATATATATGAATGATCTAAAGTTGAAAATTTTTACAAAACTTTTAAGATGTGACTTTGATTCAATTAAAGTGAAAACAGTGTGAACTAAAAGATGAGTAAATAAAATGTAACAAAATCTTTATTCAGGGGAGACCGAATATAAGAGATCAGGTACGCCTGTTAGCCTAGTTGAAATGAAAAGAACTAACGGTTACACACGAAGTATGCAATGTACCAACTGGTAAACTGAGTTTAAATTCACTTATATTACCGTGGTAGCAACGTGGTTGACAAACTAGCAACCAACGAGTACTATAGTAAAGCAAAACAAAACTCAAACTATAGGAGAACCGTATCTATCAAGATGAATTTCTGGAGACAGCGGTATACGATTATACTGAACGGCGAGCCGATAAGAGATCCCCGGGCGGTGTTGGAGAGATGCTACTCTTTATACTTGCTGTTTGTTGATCTGTTATTGGTTCAGCATAGTCTATTCAAGCATATTTAATATGATACAATTATAGTATATTATAAAATACGTATTATATATATCCCATACCATTTCCAATAACTCAATTCTAGTGAGCACACATACAGGAGACAGTATATAAATAATATACAATCAATCAATCAATCAATCAATCAATCAATCAGATCTCCAAAATGGAAAATATCATATATTAAGGGCCGTGCAATTTGTGAAGTTAATATATATAAATCAGATTTGGTGTTTTATGCTTTACGGTTTACGGTTTACGAGTAAAGAGTTGAGTATTGTTGTTAGCAAAGAGGTATTGGTGTATTTAGTGCCATGAATTAAACTGTAAAATTGATAGGATGTGTAAATTTGCGTTATTTTTACAAGTTCAAGTTTGTCACGAGAACACCAAGTGCCTATTTACAAACAATGGTCCGGAAGAGCTGTCAAACAACGCCAACGGCAGACCGGCCAACCCCCTTCTTTGAATTTAATTACACCAAATAAATTTTAATATAACAAAAACATAGAAACAACTCTACACCATTTAGTTGATTTTGGAAATGACAAAAGCTGCCACATTAATTACCTAATCAATTGAATGATTAAGTTACAGCATTACATTACTGATTGTAATCTGTACTTGTTTATCAGAATTTACAATGAAATCAATATTGAACAGTAGTATTATTTTATTACCTGGAATTGGAAACAAGCAATTATATCTATCTAATTCTTAGCAATACAAACAGATTGATGATTACGTATAGTTGATTATATTGTAACTAACACCAGTCGATACTCAATCAATATCTGTCATTTCCCCCCTATCTCCTGAAGTACCCGCAACTGACCATAAACTACCACACCAATCACTTTTATCACTATTCAATATCCTGCGAGTAGCATTCACATTAAAGTTCCCTGGCACCCAAAAATATCTCATAACCAGTAACCATGTCATTAGAAGGAGCACTAGAAGAAGAGAGAAAACTAATTGCTGAGATCTTAGAAAGACCGGACTTTAAATCTTCTTCTTCAAGAGGAAGAGCAAGAGATGATGCATCGCCGACCACAAGAGCACATTCAAGAGGTTTATCAAGCACTCGCCGTTCTCTTAGTAGAAGTTCGACTCTTGATGATGATGCTAGATTTTCAATAATTGCTCATGATCCCTCGGAAAGGTTAAGACCTTTACCTCTTTCAAAATCTGAAAGTGAAATTGATAATACTTCAGATAATCAAGCTGAATCAACTGAAAGTGAAGAAGAACAAATTAGTGATACAGATTCTGAGTTTGAGTACGATGACGGAGGAAATATTCTGCCTAATTATGCAACTTATGCACCAAGTGATTTGTTAGATACTAAAAGTTCTAAATTAAGTTCAAAGGAAGAACTGAGTCTGATAACAAGTAGAAAATTACTTAAAGATGCATATAAAGCTGAAAAAGTTGATGAAATATTGGCAGCGGAAAGAGCATTAGCAAATGCTAGACTAGTTGGAAGAGAAATCCCACAAGAATATTTAAATAAAATTGAAGCGGATGTTAAGGAAGCAGGTACAAAAATTCATGTTGATCCTGAAAAGTTCTATCAAGATAACGCAGGACGTAAAGAAAAATTACAAGAATATGCAATATATAAGAAAAAGCTTGTTTCTCCAGATAGCTCATTCAGAAATGATGGTTTTTTAATTCCTTATACAAGTGATGTTGAAGAAAAAGTGGACTTTGAACTTGCCAAATACCTCAATGAACATATCAGCGTTTCAGAAGTGGAATCCAACGTTAGTAATCAGATAGCTATTAGAACAATAACAAGAGGCGATTTCTTCAAAATCTTGAAGGAATCAAGCACTAGAGTTCCTAAAACATTTATCTTATGCATGGACTTCTCTGAAGAATCGAAATACGCCCTTGAATGGTGTATTGGGACAGTGTTAGTTGATGGATCGGTATTATACATATTAAACGTTATTGAAGATGAAGATTACTCGTCGATGAATTTGAATGGAATACCACAACATATAACAAAAGAAGATGGGAAAAGTCACTCCACTGGCAGCCCAAGCAATGGTAGCAATCAACCGAAACAATCGAGAGAACAACTGCGTATTCAAAATGTAGAAGAGATAACCAAAGAGACATTGAATTTATTAAAATTAACTAAATTACAAGTCCATGTTGTTATTGAATCCTGTCATCATCCAATACCCCGTCATTTCATGGTAGAAGTTATCAAACATATTTCACCAACGTTGGTGATTGTGGGATCAAAAGGTAATTCTGCAATCAAAGGGGTTTTATTGGGTAGTTTATCTAATCACTTAGTTAGAAAAAGTACTGTTCCTGTGATGGTTGTTAAGAATAAACTGAAGAAACTGACTAAGAAAGGTAAGCATTTCGGTAATAATATCTCTCAATTACATAGTTTGGCAGAAGCTAAAGTTGATTAAAGTATATTTTTTCAGATTTACTATTTTCCCCTATTTGAAAGTCGTACGGATTTTTGTCTCTTTTCATAATATGCTAGAAAGACCATCCACGGCAATTCTTATACACTATAAATTTCAGAAACAATCAAGCTGAAAGATCATAAGAGAACGGCTAAAAACCATATACTTTGAATCACAGTTTTAAATTACTTTACACATTGATTTTAAATTATATCTTTGATATCAAAATGCAAATATAACCATACATGGAAGAGATTAGTAACAGAGCAACTATACAATGTATGACGCATTACATCAAATATATAATAATATCACGACACTTCAGTAATTACAATTATACGATATACATCAGCCCAAATTTCCATTGTTTGAAATCGATCTCTCTATATATATACTATATATTTATTATTTAATATAATTCAGTTCATTCGATTTTGTATATATTATATAATGAATATCTTTTAACTGAAAGGTTCAAATCCCATTGTCTATTGTTCAAATGCAGTCGTCCTAATGCAATGCTTGCAAAGTATGCAACGGTGGTGCCCAAAGACATTAACAAATTCATAGAGCCAAATCTTAATAATCTTCTATTCCAAGTAACAGTTTTTTTATATAATGC
>JAKTQZ010000052.1:0-55000 GCA_030579435.1 Ogataea nitratoaversa
TTTATACAGAAAAATTTTTTTTTTTTTTCCGCCTATCGCGGGGGGGGGGGGGGGGGGGGGGGTCTTTGTTGAAACTTGAAAAGATTTTATTTCTATTTAATCGTACCTGGGCCCTGCTGAGGCCCTGGGCCCAATGTGATTTAAATTTCAGCGCTTTCAGGTCCCAGGATTTTTGGTATTCTGTGATTTTGACTGACTCTGTTGGTCTTGATGAAAATGCATCAGTGTTTATTATTTGTATTAAATCAAATCAAAAAAAAGAAAAATTCTCCACTTCCTCCCTGCACGGAAATTTTCATTTTACATTTGAAGTAGATTGTATATTGAAATTGATCGAATGATCTCGATAAATAATATCACTTGTTTTTTATTTCCATTAAATTGCTTTAACTTTTCTTCGATCGAAACTTTTCTCTGATGACGTACAGGGCCTAATACCCCAGAGCCGCATCCCGATAGTTATATGGAATTAGACATTATTATTAGCCCGTGGTACGTTTCGATTCCTCCCATGGCGTCTAATAATAATAATTCGAGATAATAGTATTCTTTATTCTTTATTAATATTGAATCGTAGTTGTGCAAGAATACATACAAATTGCAAAGGTTAGTATTTACTCACTTTTTACAAAATTTATGTATGTACATATAATATATATATTATATTTCCATAATCGTCAAGCCCAAGTTAGCTTTTTGAGCTCATAGCTAATGACTTTCCAAATTGATGTATCTCGCTTGGCCTCTCCAAGTGATAAAATATCACCTTTTACCAATTCGGCACCATAACATATTTTTGATATTAAACGAATTGTATATTTGGTTTTCTCATAAGACCAAGAAGTTGGGAATTTTAGAGACAAGTTGTATCTTCCAGCACTTTGATCATGTTCACCAAAATTATCTACACCCTGGGTTGTATGAGATCCATGATTCACAGTGGAATTTGAATAACTTCTAAATAGATCACGTACTGGTAAAGATAAAGAGTTTTCCAAAGAATCATTTTCTATTGGCTTATTTGCATTCATGTCAAAATTACCTTGTGAATCATCAAGCTTTATCGTAGAATGAGTAAATTCATCAAAGAAAAACTTTAATCCAATGTTTTTATCTCGGTTCCTGGATATAACAGTTGTTGTATCTGTATAATAATGACCAGCATTTATACGTATCATATTTTCGTTTTTGATGGAATACACTGTCACTTCGGATTTATATTTTTGGAAATCTATCAAATAAGTACTCAAATTGGTCAAAATGAAAATAACATTTTTCATACCATTTCCTTTAACTTCATTCAACTTGAATATAGATTGAACCCACCAAGACCCAACAATGATTTCGTTAGTAGTTGATTGTTTACCAAACAACAAATCTATTACATTATCCATTATTATCTTTTGCTCAATTTCAATCTCTTGTGAAAGATTTGGATCTAAGTTATTCAACGTAGCTTCAAATTGTTGAAAAATATCTTCTTTCAAATCTCCTAACAAAAAATCAATCATAACTTGACGATAATAATCTATAAAATATCCATAGTAATACCTAGATAACGTCAATAAACCGTCTTTTAAAACTCCGGCATATTTCCGTTTCTCTGTTCTAGTGAAATCTCCCTTGAGAGCATTGGTGGAGGCATACTGAGTACTTATCTCATCACCATTATTGGCCCATAATGATGAATAGTTTAACTTAAAATTATCTTCATCAACGATAACATAATTTAAATCATTCAGTTGTTGGCGTAAAACCTTCTCACAAATAAATTTCGAAACTATGTTAGTTCTATCCAAACAATCTATACAGTTGACTCTGAAAACGCCCTTTTGGATAGTTTTGTCGCTATCATACAAATAATTATCCAGTTGATCTCTAACTAAAGTGGAACGTTCTTCATCTTCTTCAATGGATTTCATATTCTCAACTTTTTCATCGAGAAGAAGTTTCACATTGTCAAATCTCATTTTTGAACAAACAGAATGGAAATCAAACCAAACAAATTTAATCTGTTGTTCTAATGCCAACTCATAAAACAAGTCACCTAAAGGTCTTTCTTTGTTCTCCTTCTCCACTAATGAAATGCAAGTGACATTATCGTACTTCTGGATTAATTTACTCAAATGTAGCGATAGCTTTAACTTATTTTGTTCTCTTGACCTTTGTAGTTTTGGAACAGGTTGTAATTTTGATGAATCTTGCTGAAAAAATAAAGGAATTGAGCCGCGAATAATCGTATATCCACTTGAGGTCATATCCGTTTTTGACTCTTCTCTCACTACTAACAACTGATCAGTCTGAACAAAGTTTGCAACGTTTCCATCATCATCGACTCCTCTTCTCATATATCTTAATCCACAACGGTTAACACTTCTTTTTGAAAGTAAGATAATTTGTGCTGGGACTAATGGGGCTGAAAATGATGCTTCGTTGGAAGGAACAGCTGATTTTAAATAATTTAATATGTAGTTGGGGGTACTTATGTTTTCTTGAGATAATGACGAAGAGCTAAGATCATTTGGTAATTCACCACCTGGACATCTTTTAGATCTGAGTTGAATATTTATAATATCAATGAACCCTTCAACTATTGGCATCGTAATAAGTAAAGATGTAGTATCTTGGTCTAATTTGTTGAGAAGTGGTTTGAGCAATGCCTTGTTCCAGAAAAATTCTGAGTCGTTCTCTAATAGTTGCTCGTAAGTCTGGTCTAAAATTGGTAAGCACTTACCATTCTTGACAAAAAGTTTCTTTGTGAGATCGGTATTGAAGCTGAAATAAAAGCCTCCATATTTGAAAAGAGATCTAACATTCTTTTTGTATTTCTTCAATAAAGATTTAGATATATGGTAATTATTGGTGCTTGTACTTTTGAGAAAAAATGGACTTTGAGTGCCATCTGTCATAGTTTGTGATCGTAAGCTTAATATCGAGTTGTGGTCATGTATTGTTATGTTATGATCATTATTCAGCGGCTGTTGCTGATTTTTTATTGAGTAATAGTCATCTACTGTATGGAGCTCGTTTTTGTCATTGATAATTACATCTTGATATGGCTTAGAAATGATGTTCTCGTTGTTGATACTTAACTGAGGTGGAGTTTTATATGAGTCTGCAAGTATTCCAAGTTTTGTAACAAAGAGATCGCTTTTGTCAGTATGATTTGAGCTATGAGTCAATGGTCTCGTGTTGCAGTGTTCATCTTGTGCAGGTGAAGATCCCATTTCATCGAGAATACTCGTGCCATCCTCTTCTACTTCTTCACCTTCATTTCCTAGGGATTCATATTCAGCTTCTTCGTCGTCGTCTTCATCGTATTCTTCTTCGTCATCATCATCTTCTTCTTTTTCGTCGTCACTTCCGCTATTGATAACAGTGGATCGAGAATTAACGCCCTTTTTTGTGATGCTTCGTATAATTTTACTTGCTTTTGCAAGGGATTTGCAAGCTCCTTTATGTTCCAAAGGTATGAGTAGAGTATCTTTAATTTTGTTTATTTCGATATCTAGCGCTTGATCAGCAATCACGGGATAATATTTTGAGACGAATATTAGATAGCCTGGTCCAATATCTGAAAATCCTAATAGACAGGGTATTGTAGTTGACATCTCAGGGGGAATTGAAGGTTGGTAATTATTGATTAGTTTGAGTTTGGTTATTTTGCATCTTGATGACTTTGTGGATTTTGTTGTGGTAGGTTCTGATGTATGATGTGGTTCACCTGCTGGATTTAAAGTTCCTTCGGTGAAACATATCAAAGTTCTTGTTGATTTTCTTGTTGAGATACACTAAATTGTGAACATCGAGTAAGGATTTCCCTGAGTTAGTAAACATATACTATATAATATAAAATTAAATGTAAGCACACCAATTAAAAATAAAAAATGGTAATCAAGAGTTGGGATCTGGTATTTAAAGGGTAAAGTAATTACTTACAATGCCTTGATCGTATAACTCTACTGTCAAAGAGCGAGATACCACCATCGTTGATAGTAGTGCCAACTTCTATACTAATGAACCTAGTCTTATAAATCTTAAGAGTGGTTTCAGACAAAATGAAAACAGATATAGATACAAAAGACCATGATCGGTCAGTTCAACACAAGGTAAATGAGCAAAAAAAAACTTATTGGCCAGATACATATTATTACGATCTCTTAAAAAATCCAACCAAAACAAACAAAAAAGCCGCTCAATAAAAAATTAGAGTAAATAAATCACAGCCTCGTTTTAGAATACAAAAAAATAATTAAAAAATATACAACCTTGCACCATCAATAGAATAAATATGGGGTAATTGGGGATGGCAAGTTGGCTGTCATTTAAGCTTGTCAGCTGATCCCCCTTGAATCTATAATTAAAAGGGACTTGCAAAGTTACAGGCAGTGGTGGTTTGACTGTAAATTGTTGGAATTGGAGTTAATGATCTCAACAGTTGTTTGATATGAGTATAGAAAGTACTTCAAGTAAGTTATTATATATGCATCCTGGGTGTATCTAATATAATGTAATATATTTGTACAAGTTATAACACTTTTCTTGCTTCGTTTGTGTCAAGCGCTAATGGATTGTAAAAAGCTGTTTCTATCAAGATTAAGCCGAATTGCGTATTGTATAATATGAATTTTTGAACTACAGGTAATATTTGTTAATCAATTTTTATTATATAACATAACACATATAATAATATAATATGATATACAACATCTTTCTTTTTTATATATTTAGCAATAGCTTGATTCAAGTTAGTAGATACAAAAGTGATAATAACGTACGGGACCCTAAACAATATAGAATTAGATAAAAATTGTCCCACACTATTGACATGAGACACTTGACTAGTTTAATTCGTGTACGGCAGAAACCTCAATCTTGGAAACTTATTTCTGAATCCGATAATACCTCAACCTGCAAATTTCTCCCAAAACCTGTCAATTCGTAAATAAATTTAAAGCCTAGTGTATTTTATATAAAACTTACTTATGTTCAACAAAGGCTCTTGACTAATTGAAGTTAGATATTATCTATTCCAATTGTTTGTTTCATTATTTATCCAACCTTATATTTAAGTGTTTAGTGTTTTTTGATTGAATTCATTAGAGCAGGTTGAATATCACGCAGTTACAATGTACTTATCTCGTTCATCGCTCGCTGGTTCCCTTTTGGGAGCTAGTAAGTTTTGTCACTCCAATGCCACCATGGGTAGTTT
Source organism: Ogataea nitratoaversa (assembly GCA_030579435.1). NCBI lineage: Eukaryota > Fungi > Ascomycota > Pichiomycetes > Pichiales > Pichiaceae > Ogataea > Ogataea nitratoaversa. The sequence continues at coordinate 5,213 of JAKTQZ010000052.1, forward strand.
AAACGTTATAAAAAGAAGATTCTTGTCAACATCGATAAGATTACATCAAGAAGTGAAAGTCACTCCTATCAAGACAACAGCAACTCCTGTTTCTCCTATTCCACCACCACCACCACCTCCTCCTCCTCCTCCATATCAATCAGAGACAAAGAACAAGAACAAGAACAAGAAGAGATTCGGATTTATTAAAAAAACATTTGCTTTTATAATTATTTCGTCTCTGGGAGGTGTGGGCTACTTGACCTATGCGGTTTACAAAGAGACTAACCCAGGTGAACAAGCTGCTCAATCTCCATTAAAAGCAAGTGGAATTAAAAAGAAGCATGTTGTCATCTTAGGTTCTGGTTGGGGTGCTATCTCTTTCCTTACTAAGTTAGATACCACAGAATACAATGTTACAATTGTTTCCCCAAGAAATTACTTTTTGTTTACTCCACTGCTACCTTCGGTTCCAACCAATACCGTTGATGTTAAGTCGATTAGTGATCCGGTTAGATTAATTGCCAGAAAGACCCCTGGTGAAGTGAAGTATTTGGAGGCTGCTGCGACTGATATTGATCCAGACACTAATACCATCCAAATTGAACACAAGTCACAAAGATTCTCACTAGGTGACGCATTTTTACACGATGCTGAACCAATTAAGAGCACTTTACAGTATGATTATTTGATTTACGCAGTTGGTGCTAAAGTTAATACCTTTGGTATCCCAGGTATTCCTGAGTTTGCCTCATTTTTGAAAGAAGCTAATGATGCTACTGCAATCAGACAAAAGTTATTCAATGCCATTGAAGCTTCACGTTTATTACCTGAAGGATCTGATGAAAGAAAGAGATTATTGTCTTTCGTTGTCTGTGGTGGTGGACCAACTGGTGTTGAATTGGCCGCTGAGGTTAAGGATTACATTGATCAAGATTTGTCTAAGTTTTTGCCTGGTATTGAAAAAGAAGTCAGTGTTATCTTAATTGAAGCTTTGCCGAATGTTTTGAACATGTTCCATCCAAAGTTGATTGAATACACAAAAGAAGTTTTCAAGACTCAGCATGTTGATCTGAAGACAAATCATATGGTGAAAAAAGTGGACTCCAGAAATGTTTATGCAACGACTAGGGATGCTAATGGTACCACCACAGATATTGTTGTCCCTTACGGTACTTTGGTTTGGGCTGGTGGTAATGCTCAAAGAGAACTTACCAGACAATTAGCATCCAAGGTTCCAGAACAACAAGCAGCAAGGCGTGGTTTATTAATCAATGATAATTTGAAGCTTGACGGTAGTTCAAATATATATGCTTTGGGTGATAGTACATTTACTTCCAGTCCACCGACCGCTCAAGTGGCACATCAACAAGGTATTTATTTGGCTGATTATTTCAACAAAACTTCTAAAGTCGAAGACTATGAAGCTTTAGCTGCCCAAGAAACAGACGCAACAGCTGCTGAAAAACTATTGAAGAAGGCCGCAAGATATAAACAATCACTAAGACCATTTGTTTATGTTCATGCTGGAGCTCTAGCTTACATTGGTTCAGACAGAGCTGTTGCAGATTTGACATGGGGTAGTTGGTCAGCCGTGGCTTTGGGGGGTAATTTGACCTTCTTGTTCTGGAGATCTGCTTATGTTTCCATGATGTTAGGAGTTAGAAATAAAATCCTAGTTATCTTCGATTGGATGAAGGTTGCAGCTTTTGGCAGAGATTGCTCAAAGGATTGAATTTGATATGTTTCTTTGATATAGTTTGTTATTATGCGTTATTTCTTTACCTTTTTGTTGTCTATACGGTATACAAGTATATATATATTTTGTCTTTGTTGATTGGACTAAAATTTTATTCACTATTTTTTTTATTTTACTTCCTCTTTTTGATTTATATGTCATAAATCCACCAGATGGATTATTAAATCGCTATATTCCCTCCTTACTATTTCTTACTTTTGGCAAGTAAGTGAATACAAACAACCCTATAACGTTCGAGCAACAATGTACATTGATTATGGGTATAGACATTATATATATATTATACATAGATAGGAAACAAACTATTTATTATTTAAGGTAGCTCAAAAAGGCTTAGCACATTTTCTCTTTTCAACTGCTCCAGACTCAGGAACAATCATTGTTTCCCAATCTAAAGCATACATTAATTTACCTGTTACACTCTTTGCAAAAACAACACCCAAATCATTTCTTGCCGTTGTCAAATAATAATTGACTCCGTCACCTAAGGATATAATTTGAGCTCTAATTATATCTCCAGGTCTAAAACAATCGCCCATCTTAACTTTATCACGTTCTGTTGATCTTATGTCATGAGATCTGATTATTCCTTTGAAATTCTCTCCATTATCACTAGCGATTAGATTCGTGATTGAAGAAGCAGTTGCAATATTTTTCATAGGTTGTTGTTGGTCGATTTGTGGAGTACTTTCCGAGGTTCTTGATGAATTATCAATTGTTAAAATCTCTAAGTTGGCTCTAGTACCGGTGATTCTTGTAATTCTGCCTAGCACAACATCGTCAACTGAAGGGGTGGTTATCGCTAATCTCTTTGTATCACTTTGGTCGCCATTTGTGGAGTTGAAATTTGAATCGTTCTTTCCAACAATCGTGACTATGTACATGTCTTTCTGTTTGGTTGATTCTTCAACTGAATCTTTACCTGTTGATGTGCCATCACTAAGTAGGTCTTCTGGCTCTATCTTCTCTGGTGCCTTTTTTATGTCTACTCTCCCCAGTATGTTAGCAACAATGCACGGCACTGCAGAACCGTTGATTGTGAAAGATTCTACTCTAGTGTTGGGTCCAGCCTTGTAAACTGCATTTGGGCTCGTAAGAATTGGGACTATAGGTTGTCCTGGAACAACAATTTTTGGGATCTTGACCGTCATGGTATGCTCTGTATGTTCTAACTATAAACCTTCAGTGGTGTTTGAACCCGATGACTCTAATCCTATATTTTCAAGAGCTCTTCCTTATATTCTTCACTTTTTCCTTTGTCTCTTTGAAATTTTTGCTGCCCTTGATAATGACATAATAACTGACACAGCGTAAATACTATCCCATTTATGCAGGTGTGATGTCCTAATCTCCCGTTTCTGCGATATGTGGAGTTTTTTTTTTTGTGAAATTTTATTTTTTTTTTATTTTTTTCATTGTGAAAATTTTCACAGTATCTGTTTAGAGACTAGAGTACATATATGTTAAAGAAGTATGTTCCTTGCGTTTGTTCTTTAATCTTGGGTTTCTTTTACATTTTTCTAAATAGCAAGACACATCCAATTCACATCTTCAACATATACATATATATATATCACGCAATGGCTAAGTCAGAATTAAAGAAATCATCAAATAAATCCGCTAAGGTTGAAGTTTCAAAGAAGGACGCTAAGAAATCTAAGCACTCTAAGAAGGAAGAAACTTCTTCTTCTTCAAGCGAATCTGAATCAAGCGATTCAGACTCTTCAGACTCCTCTTCCGATGAAGAAGAAGAAAAGAAGCAAACCAAGAAAGAAGTGAAGAAGGATTCTTCTGACTCTTCTGACTCTGATTCTGGTTCCGATTCTGATTCCGATTCTGATTCTGATTCATCTGATGATGAAGAAGAAAAGAAAGAATCCAAGAAAGATTCATCTGATTCTGACTCTGATTCATCCGATGATGAAGAAGAAGAGAAGAAAGAAACTAAAAAAGCTTCATCTGATTCTGAATCTGATGCATCTGATGACGAAGAAGAAGAAAAAAAAGAAGTTGAAGAGCCATCAAAGAAGAGAAAGCTTGACGATGATAGTGAAGAGTCCGCATCAAAGGCTCCTAAAGAACAAGCCACTATATTCGTTGGTAGATTAGCATGGTCTGTTGATGATGCTTGGTTATTGAAAGAATTCGAATCGATCGGAGGTGTTTTAGGTGCCAGAGTTATGACTGAAAGAGATTCAGGTAGATCAAGAGGTTACGGTTACGTTGACTTTGAGTCTAAGGAACTTGCTGAAAAGGCCATTGCTGAATTACAAGGTAAAGAAATTGATGGTAGACCAATCAACTTAGATTTATCTACTTCAAAACCAAAAAACACTTCACAAGAAGGTAGATCAACTGAAAGAGCTAAGAGGTACGGTGACACACCATCCCAACCATCAGACACTTTGTTTATTGGTAACTTATCATTCCAAGCCGACAGAGATACATTAAGAACCGCATTTGAAGCTCATGGTACTGTTTTAGGTGTTAGAATCCCAACTAACCCAGAAACTGAACAACCAAAGGGTTTCGGTTACGTGCAATTCGGCTCTGTTGATGAAGCTACTGCTGCTATGAATGCATTGAATGGTGAATACTTAGATGGCAGACCAGTTAGATTAGATTATTCTGCTCCAAGAGATAACAACAACGCCAGAGGGGGTGCTCCAGGTGGTGGTAGAGGTGGTTTCGGTGGTAACAGAGGCGGTAACAGAGGTGGTAACAGAGGTGGTTTCGGTGGTAACAGAGGTGGCAGAGATAGATCAACTGGCTCAGGCGCTAACTCTGTCCCAGTCGCTTTCAAAGGTACTAAAAAGACTTTCGATTAAATAATACGAAATAATAACATTGATAGTTGCTCTGTACATTAATTTTTTTTCGATTTGAAAGTTTGAAGAGACAGTACGTCGGTTTGAAAAGTTTATCGTTTTCTTCCATATTTTTTTTTCATTCTTGGTAACGCCCAGCTTCATTATGAAATAATTTGTTGATGTTCTTCTTATATACATAGTCCTTCCGTATTATATCTTATGTTTTTTTATAGTCTCCTCGTTTGATTTTCCTATTTGTTATTGTTGGTTTCCAAAATACTTTTTCTCTCGCCACTAAACCATAATTAAGATATCAGTTAATTAATCTTAAAACCTTGGTCAAGTAACTAAGTAACTCCAGCTAGTTACACTATGTTACTGGGCATTGACTTTGAGGTGAGCAATGAAAATCATAAAATCTGATTCAAGGCAGCGTTCTTGTAGTGCATTATTCACAACATGATGTTTTGTTGTATTCTGCTCAGACAAAAAACTAAATTTCAACCACCGTTCTCGTTTCACTGCCATCTTGGAAATTTGAACAGTATAAGATCTCTTCACACGAAGATAGACACGGTCATATGATAATCACAACAGATTCGTTTTCAATCCTAGAAAAGGTATCGCAAGTGCGCATTATAACATATTGTTTGAATGTCATCGCCCCTCAAAAATGCACTATCATCAGGGCGATTGGGACAAAGGTCTCCAAGAAAAAAGAAAATAAATCCAGTAGATGATGATAATGATGGCATGTACTTGATCAAACTACGATCCCCAATGAAGAGATCAATGAACGAACTGAATAAAGCGGCCATTACCAAAGCTTTGCATGTGAAGTATAAAAGTTTACTGAGAGATCAAGCTGTGAGTGATGATGATTCAGACTACGATGATTTGATCAATAATGAAGAATTGGTGTTGGCAGATAGAATTATAAAAGAGAGCAAAAAAGATGGATTAGTTCCACTTCAGATGGAACTTGATGAAGATGAAGAAGAAGTGACTGACGAAGCTCCAGAAAGTGAAATCAATAACAATGAAGAAACCACCGGGGCATTTAGTACATATGATGAACGTCATGATTTTGAAAATAACGAAGGTTATACTTCACCTACTGAAACACCTTTCAAAACCAGAAAAAGATCGCAAGTACAAAACGGACCTGTTAAGACACCCATTAAAATGAGGATCATAAAAAAAGACTCAAAACACGCCAGTCCGCCAAACACGCCTACTAGAAAACATTCAAAAGCTTTAATAGATCCAAATGAGCCTAAACCCTTGAAAGACTCTGACATCAAGCCAAAAGCCGCTTCTTCCATTAAACTAATGTCTGTCCCAAAGATTAAGAAAGAAAACGATGTTTTGCTTCATTTCCAAAATGATGATAAATCGCTTTTTTATGATGGACACGAGGGATTTTTTGAGCAGCAAAAACTTAAGAACAAAAAACCTTCGAGAAACACTATGGCAATGGCACCAGAAATAACATACGATGAGTTTCACAACTATAATAGAATAATGGACTTGCTGTGTGATGAACAAATCACCAATTTGAATACTTACTACAAACTTCAATTTACTCAATGGCTATTTGAGCTACAGGAGGGATTCAATTTGGTTTTTTATGGAGTTGGATCTAAAAGATTACTACAATTGAACTTCATTCAGAGTTTTTTATTGAAAAGAATACCACATTCGCAATGTGTTGTCGTCAATGGATATAATCCTGAGTTCCACATAAGACACCTCATAAGGCACATTTGGGAAGTAGCCTTCAAGAAGAAGATGGCCGTTGTACCTCAATGGTATGAATTCCTAGCTTCGCTATCAGCAGAATTTGAGAGGCACCCAAAGAAGAGGCTCGTGATTCTGGTGAATAACATTGATGGGGAGGCACTTAGATCGGACAAACTGCAAGGTTTTATGAGTGAGATAAGTCAAATCCATCAGATTCATTTCATATGCACGTTCGACAACGTCAATGCTCCATTATTCTGGAATTCGACTTTACTCTCTTCTTTCAACTTCGTGTGGCACAACCTGACAACTTATCAATCGTATGCTACAGAAGTCAGTTTTAAAGATCCGTTACACATAGGTAAATCAGAAAATTTTGTTGGATCAAAGGGTGTCAAGCATTTGTTAAACTCATTAACTTCAAACGCTAAAAGTTTGTTTAGAAACTTGCTCATTCAACAATTAGAGCACATAGACTTAAATCTAAATTCGAATGAAGATGTGGAAAAAAGAGCGATGACAAAAGGTAGTATTAAGTTTTCCTTAAATCTGAAAAATTTCTATGAGCTATGTCTTTCAGAGTTTATCACGTCTAATGAGATGAACTTTAGATCTCTTCTACATGAGTTTGTAGACCATGAGATGACTAAATTAACCAGAGATGTTTCTGGTGTTGAAGTGTTGTTTATACCTTTTACAGTGGATGAAATGGAGAAATTATTAGAGGAAGGGTTACTGGACAACTAAGTGAGCAACCATTTGGTTTATTATTTTAGTCTCGAGAAAGTTTGTATAATGTAATAATATGAATAATGGTTTTTCCCGCTATGGGGACTTATATACAAAATTTGATTGAAAGAATAGAAAAGGAAAGATAATAAGTTATAATATCATGAATGTTTTTTGAATTGAAATTTCGCTCTACATAATGGACATGTAGAGGATCCTGAACTTTTGAACCATCTGTACAAACAAGCTGAGTGGAAATTATGCTTACATGTGGAGCAGACCTTGTTGGGAGTTGAATGATCAATGACATTCAAAATAGAGTAACAGATAGCGCAATCTTCGTAGTTTTCGAAATTCATCTTAACATTGTTCTTGAAATGCTGAATGGCCTCTAAAATTGTACCGTTTTGGATATTAATAACGTACTGGCATGACAGAATCCAGGACTTCCATTTCTTTTCGTCCACCCCTAGTCTGCTCAACCCATTGATCGATATTTGAGATAACGGATAGTTAATTGGAAGAATAATTGACATTTCTATCTTCTGTTCATCAATCTCATAAAAGCACTTGATTTCGCTTGTCGTTTTATTCAAGCGGATTTTAAACTCAGAATCCTCTATTGAGTTTTTGTTGCTCAAGCTGGATAAGATGTCTTCAATTAAAGACCTACTTATGAACTTAGTGATGAACTTTTCGACGGATGTTTTCAACTGTTTGTCTCTGATTGATTGAAACCATGTCTGGGTTATGCTACCTCCTAGGTGTCTACAAACCAAGTACAACAAGTTGACTAACAATTTTTGTGTTTCTTGAAGTTCGTCGCCTAAAGCTGGTCTATCATCAATAATAGAGTAATTTCTTGTGTATTCCTTATCCTCTTGGTTGATTTTCAGTTGGGATAAATCCAGTTGTTTGAACACAAAATTCAAGAAATCATTGATTAAGCCCTCCCCTAGTTGACTAATGTAATCCTGTCTGATCTTTTGTGTTATATTTTTGAAGTGATCAAAAATCAAATACCAACTCCATAGATACTTGTTAATCTCGTATTGTTCTTCAAACTCAATATATTCTTCAATCTTGTGATTTGTGACATATTTGAATAAAGCTTCTGGAAGTTTTGCCTCTTCCTGCTCTTCGTGATTGGTGCTCAACGTAGTTTCTAATACCAAATTGTCTTGTTTTTCAGGTATTAGTTCATGAATCAAATAAACAGCTATTCTTTGAACAACAACATTCTCTGAAGTAACTAAAGTGAAAAGTTCATCATATCTTGGCTTCAAATTTTGTATAGGAATTAGTCTGCTAAGAATATAAAATGACACTTCATCAGTCAGCTGATTTGGTTGATTATGGTGCTTCAGTTTAGCCTTCTTGAAAAATATTTCAATCAGCTCCTCATATACATCGTTCACTGAGTCATTCCAGTCCGTAATGTTGTCCTTATATCGATCCAATAATATGAAAAGTTTCAATGATGAGTGTAAGAGGGTTAGATTACCATTATCAGAATTCACCATATTTAGTGAGTCGAAACACAACTTAGTGCCAAGCTCAAAAACCGTATCAATGAAGTTCGAAGGAAATCTAGAGTCACAGACATAATAGACACTATTGATGTAGTTATGGACAAACTGGATCAAAGCAATTCTATTCGGTATGAACTCTTCGTCGTACGCAATCTCAGAGTCTAACCAAATGCTCAAGCTGTTCAAGATCATCATAAATCTTTGTGGGGGCATTAGTTGGAACGTTTGTGGGATCTCAAAATCAAGATCAAAATCTATGAAAGAATTCAGCAGTATTAAATTGTTTAGTCCTGTGGATAGTATGTCTTTCGATGATCTAAGTCCAACTAGACTTGCACCAGTCTGGTTTCTTAGTCTATCTAAGTTTGGGGAAGTGAGAAACTTTTTGGCGGCACTAATAAAAAGCGATAGTTTGACCGAAGAATTTGCAAGTTTTGCTACGTTTAGTCCTTCGAAACTGGAAGCAGATTGTGAATCAAAACAATCACTTAGAACGTACTTGATGATACGTGCTGAGTAAAATTTGATACTGTTGGATGTGGTTGTGGAGTCCAGTAACTCCAGCAAATATGCAAATCCAACTGAGGAAGATTTCCCATCTATAAATGAATTAGCTAAATCTTCAAATGATATGTTCTTCGCTAAAGTCATTATTTTGGAAAGGATCTTGCTGCGGAAAAAAATGAGTTTATCTTCCAAAGGGTTTTCTGATGTTTGTAAAAAGTTAAAATCGACAGCAAGTTCACCGATCAAACCCAAATCAATTAATAGTTTTTCACCAGTTTCTGTAATCAAGGACGGAATCCGTTCAATGAGATTCAGGTAAAAATCTGCTTGTAAGAATAATTCGGGTAGTTTCTTGTTATCACTGAATGGACTTTTAGACTCTGATAGAGGAAACAAAAATATTGAAAGTCCAAGAGAGTTAGATATTGAAAGATTCAAGTCAGGATTAGATCCAACAACTTCATTGATGTCCTTCAACATATTTTTAGGCAAAACTGTAGTCAGTAACTCAGGGGAAAGATTTTCAAGTCTTTCCAACAATAATTCTTGGTTCTTCTGGTCGCCTTCGCCAATGACCTGATTCATACTAGTAAAGTAAACATTTTGGAATTGCTCGTTAGGCAGGTTATACTCTAGTTTATCGAGCAGCTGAGAAGAATCATGATCAGTAAGGTGGATCCAAAGGTACTTCATAAACTCTGGATGCATAACGGAAAATCTCAAAAAAATGTCTTGTTTATAATAGAGATTACTGTTGGTGACGAATTTATCTAAATCATTCGCAGTAGTTAAGCTAGCATATATATTTGTCAAAATCTCAGCAGTTAAGAATTTGAACATTATACTGTCATCATGTTTGTCTTCGAGGGTTAGATTTTCTGTAGATTGAGAAATATCTGACTTCTCGTGGATGTATCTATTCAAGTCTTCCAACTCTGTTATATCGAAGTTGGGTATATTTGTGATTTTCTTAAGTAGAAAGTTGATATCTTTGATATCTTTCAATTTCAAAAAAACCGCATTCACAACTATGTGATCACCATTTGAGAGCTTTGAATTGAAGAAATTAACCAATATATGAATTGGCTGTTCAACAAACTCCGGAACGACATACCTGTCAATGTGACCTATAAATTCAGTGATAGGTGAACAAAATTCTGTCAAACCTTTTTTAATGAAAACATCAATAATATGGAAGGAGAGTTTTGGTGGCACATAATCTAATTGCTCATCATCTAACGCATCAATTGCATTTGTTAGTAAATTGGATAAAATTTCAGAATTTCTATAAACCAATAAGTTGATAAAATTTTCTACAAATACATCTTGATTTTTCACCGTGATATTGAAATCTGGAAATTCGATTGATCCGTTAGGCAATGCCTGAAGAATATCGGAATTTATATCGAGCAATATGTCTCTATCATCATTTGATAACTGCGAAATATCAGAAAGTGATTCTATCAAAGGAAGTGATAAAACTCTTTTGTTATCCAGGAAAGATACAACACTTTTGAAAACTCGGTCTATCAACCTTGTTGCAGCTTCGTCCTTCAATGTTGAAAGGATATGAGACGAAAATAAAATATAGCTCTTCCAGGCACTTGCAGCAAAAGCGGGTAGTTTTTCTCTTTCAACATCGTTTTCTAAAACATTCAAATAAGGTTGTAACTTTTCATTATTATTCAATGGCAAGAAATCGGAAGGGAGAGATTTCAATAGTAAGAGCAAGGACTCGTAATATGAAGGGTGCGATCCAAGTGATCCCACTCCCAAAAGCTCAATCAATCTTTCTTCTGATTTCTTGACGGACCAGAATGAAGGATCATACTTTGTAAGAGATATCAAAGAATCCAACATAGGGATTATAACTCCAGAATATAGTATCGTACTAGTTTTCTTGCTGAACTTTAATCCTTTGATAGCTGCTTTGGATAAATCCTTGAATAATTTATCATTGAGTAAATGTTCACCATTTTTGATTGATACCAAACACTTAATCAAAAGATAAGCATGTTTTTTAATTTGAAAGTCTTTTGATGTAAATAAGTCTTGGAACTTCTCTGAACCTAATATATTGATAATGAGATCTTTGGACTCGTCACTCAAATCAAAAAAGTTGGTGGATGACTTCAAAAGTAACTGATTGAATAGCTGGAGAGAACTTGTCAAAACTCTTATATATTTAGCTTCACTTTCATCTTTTCCGACAAATCTTTCGTCTGAGAGGGTATCACTCGACTCCCACAAAAACACCTGGGAGGCCAAGTTTAACACCTGATAGTTAAAAAACTTCCACAAGTTTAGAAGTTTAGCTTCGTTGTTGTCGAATGCCTCGTTGATAGACGAAACACATGTCCGTGCAGTAATTCTGTCTGTATCAAAGCAACCACTCAGCCATATCCCTATTGTATCTTTCAAATATTTGGCGTACTTTTTGCCCAATATTGTGACAAACTTGGATTGAACTGTGTGTGATACCATTCTAACTTTCTTAGAGTTATCAATGGAAAGCTTAGCGTATATTTGGCACCAAGTCATCGTGACAAGATCGTCGTCTATCTCATCCGGATTGGACACTATGTAGGAAAGCAGTTCAGTTATCGCCTTCTCCCTTGTTGTATCGTCTCTTTTCAAAATAGACTTGATGATCAATTTGAGCTGTGATGAGCAGGTCAGTATATTTGCATCTGGCACCCCTGTAATATAATTCAATGATATTTCAAACCCATTACTTCCTAGCTTATTTGAGCTAGTTCCAACATTGAACCCAAAGCCTGAGCTTCCAAACGACATTTCTCAGCTCTACTACCGTTGTCGTTCTGTGTGAGCAAACTTTTAGCAGTATAATATACGAATCGGAGTAATTAGTCATTATATGCCGGGAAAGACCATTGTATTGTGTCTTCTAAGCTCCAGATCTCTTATATTCTATGGATGAAAGCTTGGGCTCACGAATCGGCAAGGAAAATCAGATTTTGCTTGTGGGGCTAATGCACAAAATAATATTGTGGCTGATTAATAAAACTAGTGTGGCGCATTATAAAAAGGCGAGAGCTGACATAATAGTGCTATAGCATCCCAAAAAGGCAATTTATAAACAACAACTTTTTTCTCCGGTTTAGCTTTGTTTATACTTCAAGAACTCTAGGGGTCTTGAGACCAGAAGTGCAATTGTCAAAGATAGTGGTTCTTCTCTCTTTCTGCTATCACAGATGGTCTGCTACATTGATCTGAATACTATACAGTCCATTTACTGCATTCGTACTAAGGAACGCAACAGTGCCACATCGAAAGGAGTATAATCTTCGGTCAGCGCTATTAGTGACTTCCCTAGTTGTTATAACATATTGCTTCGAAATCTTTGATTATATAGACACAAACTTAGTTGATACGACCCAACACTACATAAAAGATACCAAAGATTGACTAAGTTGACTACATTGACTACATTACATAGCCACCCAATAATACTGCTACCGCATTATTGAAACCGCAGAGCACACAAAAAATAGATTAAAATGGCACGTAGACCAGCAATTGACGCTATAGAGTTTTTGAAAGGTAAAGTCTATCTTGGATCATATGACCATCATCCACAGAACACCAACGAAGTCATTTATTTTACGGTTGAAGACGCTCTTCCATACAATGCTTTCCATTTGGATTTTGGTCCATTACATATAGGTCATCTTTATAGATTTGCTGTTGCTTTACATAACATCTTGAACGATTCTGACAACAAATCAAAAGCTGTCGTTTTTTATTCATCAACTGGATCAAAAGAGAGATCTAATGCAGCTTGTTTATTGTGTTGTTATATGGTTCTAGTGCAAAATTGGTCTCCACACCAAGTCTTACAGCCTTTAGCACAACATGATCCTCCTTTCATGCCATTCAGAGACGCTGGATATTCAAATGCAGATTTTGAATTGACAATTCAAGATATTGTGTATGGTGTTTGGAGAGCCAAAGAAAGAGGAATGTTAGATATCACAAGCTTCAACTTAGAAGAGTACGAACAATACGAAAGAGTAGATCAAGGTGATTTCAATCTTGTTTCAAAAGATTTCATTGCATTCGCATCACCTAAACAATCAAAGCGTGGTGCCCCATTGAACGAACCATTTAAAAATGTTCTGGATTATTTTGTTAATAATAGTGTTCAATTGGTAGTGAGACTGAATTCTCATCTATATGATAAAGAAGAATTTGAAAAAAGGGGTATTAAGCATGTGGATATGATTTTTGACGATGGTACCTGTCCTACAATGGAATATGTACAAAAGTTCATTGGTGCTGCAGAGACTGTCATTGCAAATGGTGGCAAAATTGCTGTTCACTGTAAAGCAGGACTGGGAAGAACTGGGTGTCTCATTGGAGCCCATCTAATTTACACACACGGATTTACCGCTAGTGAATGTATCGGTTACATGAGAATTATAAGACCAGGTATGGTTGTTGGACCACAACAGCATTGGTTATATTTACATCAAAACCAATTCAGAGACTGGAGACATACAATGGTCATTGACACTCAACCAGATGACTTCATTGGAGGATTGTATCCATTGGTGCCTTATGAATCTGTCAAACAAAATGAACAGTATCTTGATTTAGATCAGCATGAACGTTATTCTTTGATTACCCCTGTTAGAACAAGAAAGGTTTCGGGGCAACTCAAAAGTGCACACAAGGCTGTTCCAATGGAAAGTCCTGGTCAACCAAGAAAATATAGAACTTCTACTAAAGAAAACCAGCCTTATGTGAATTCTGATGATGAAGCGACATATGAGTCGATTGCTCATCAACATCAAGTTTCGAGTCCAAAAAGAAGATCCCCAAAGCAAACTGAAGATGAGAATGTGTACTATGTTCAATCTGGAAAAGACGGCATACTTTCGTCGCCTCATAGAAACGCTAATGATACCCCTAATAGATCTGTCAATCAAACACATTCGCCGGGATCTCCGTACTTTCAAAGAACAACAACTACAACAACTACAACAACAACTATAGCAAAGTCTCCACCTCAGTCCGCAATCAGCGATGGTCATTCATTAAAAGTCACCAAACAGAGAACATCATTAGGAACACATGATGTCAATAAGTTAAAAAGTAGTAACAGATTATCTAGCTCGAATGAAAAAGTTATAGGAAATGCTGGTGTTAGAAAGGTTTCATCTTCAAGAAGGGTTACTTCTGGTATGTGAGCCACCTTACTTTCTACTGATTTTTCATTTTATTTCATGCTTAGCTGTATCCATACTACTTTCATAGGTTGGGCGTTTTGTCAAATCTACTTTGTTGGGTTTTATTTGTCATTTTTGTCTGTTTGATTAGCGTTCTTTTTTGTTGATTTTCCCATTTCTCATGCTCTCCATAACTGTCGTTTTAATTTGTATTTTAGGTAGTGGTCGAGATTCAAAACATAGTCACTTAAATTTTTTCCCTTGTAGATATTCTACTAGGACTTCAAAGTAAAAGGAATTTGTAAAAGCACCTTGTATAAGTAAGAAGTGGTGAAAGAGGGGACATAGGAGCCAGCTCACGTAACACGCTTATTTTTTACTTGAAGCCTCAGGCCAGAAACTAATCCGCTTTTGTAAACATTGAAACCCAAAAAGCAAAACAAAGTAAATTGCACAAAATGAAGTAGAGTGATCCATAACATCAGTTCACTAGAGAGGGTGAACAAAACACAAACGATAGGTCACATATCATAAAACGCTCATCATATATTCAATATTTATAATTTTGATATAAGCCATCGGCTTAAAAACTACATAGTCATTCAGCCAACACGCATAAAACTCATATAATATTGCATAAGGCATAACATCCATCTATCTATTCAATTATTCATTTCTTTCACCATGTCAAGACTCCCCTCATTCAAAGTTCCACAGCAGCCTCCACTTGCAGAGATTACAAACACGATTATGCCCATGAATAACCAGCCGTATTCTTCATTATCAACCACCAAAAAAACGTCATCAATTCCTTTAAAATCTACATCAGTTACTGTACCATCTCAATCAAATGAAAGGAAGAGTTTGCTTCCCGTTCCATGCTCCTCAAGTCGACGTACAGGTATTGTAAACTCAACTGTGTATAAAAATTCAATTGATGATCGAGAGCCATTATACGGGCAAACTGGAAAACAACAGAATACGCAACTATTTGAGGGAAGTACAGAAGAGTTTATCGAAGTATTGGAGGCTTATGTTGATCAAGATATTATTCTTGAGAAGCAACAACTGGTTGAAATAGAGACTCGTATCAATGAAACTACAAAAGTGATTAATGAATTGAACGCGGAGAAGTCGCAATTGATTAGAGAACGCAAAAATATGATTAACATGATTGAAGACATGAAATTTGAATGCGAGAGACTGGATAAGGCTCTTATAATCAAGAGTAACTCCATTGACAATCAATTAGCCAGGCACAAAAAGCTAGTTGAGGAAAAGAAAAAAGAGTTGATAATGAATCATGAAAAGAAGTTGAAAGAAGTTGAAGACCAGTTTAAGGAACTAACTAAGGCAGCATTAGAGGATAATGAAGAAGATAAGTTAAGAAAAGAAACATTAGATAAACTTGAATCAGAGATAAATGACATGAACGAAAAATTGAATATTAAACTGAGAGAGAATGAGCTGAAGTTGAAACAATATAAGAATCAACAGAAAGAAATTTTCGATTCAAAATCAGCGGAATTGAATGTAAAGATTATTGAACTTGAAAGAGTTTTAAAAGAGAAAACATTTAAAAGACAGAAATTGAATACTGAGCTATGTGAAATCAAGTTGAAGGCACAAGAAAGTGAAGAAAGTGTTGATGTTTTGAAAGAAGAGTTGAAAGCCTTTGAAAAGTTTGAAGAGTCAATGGATGATCAAATGAATGAATTGGAACTAACTAAATCAGAATTGATCAAGGAATTAGAGTTGAAAACCAAGGAGGTTAACGAATTTGAAAATACCGTATATAAAAATAGTAAAGATGAGTATGAAAAGGCCCTTAAGCGTTATCAAAATGAAAAATTCATGAGAATTAAAATTGAGAATCAAATCATGGAACTACAGAAGCAGTTAAGGTTTATTGTGTTGTCCGATTCAATACTCCCAAAACTGGATAAGAATATCGTTATAGAAGGTTTAGACCATGATTTCAAAGATTCAATGAATGTGTTTCTTGAAGATGCTTTAATGGGTATGAGTTGTACGGTATTCCAATTCCGAAGAAATGAGAATTTAGCAGATTCGATATATTCATACTTAGATGAGAAGAAGAAAGAAGAACGATTTAAACATTATAAATATGAATTGAAAAAAGTCACAATAAATGATTTTTCAATTTTAGCATCAAATCAAATATCTTCAATAATATCATTAGAAGAAGAAATGAATTACGATGAACAATCTAATTTGAAAATAATTGTGATAAATTCTGAGAATATAAAACTCAAGAAAAAATTTAAATCTGTCATCATAGTGGTAAATGGTTTAGAATTGAATGATGAACTATCAGTCGAGATAGTCAATTTATACAAATTAACGAAAACTTACACGATATTAGAGATATCAAATAATGAGACAGATGGGGATATATATCAACACTATTTTGATAAAATCAAGCAGATAACCAATTTCAAAAGTGTTGAAAGTACTAAAGCATTCAAGCTTTTGAATCAAAATGATGTTTAATATTGGCGTGTGTGTGTGTGTGTTTGTGTCTTTAAGTAAATAGTAAATAGAAAATACTTTATTACTCAAATTCTATTCAAGGTTGGAAATATTATTCACATATAATTTCATCTAACACTGTTATTATAAAAGTCATAATTCCATCCTTGCTACATTGACTATACTATATTGCATCATTAATGAATTGAATTGAAACGAAAATATCATTCGAGAACAACGAACTGCATGCAATATTTATCTGCACATCGCCCCAGATCTCCAGCCAAGTATAATTTAAATCGATCTTTCGTGTACAAATTTCAAACGTTGAATGATTAAAAACATTGAAAAGTAGTAGTAAAAAATTTCATTCTTGTTAAATGCAGTGAAAAACATTTAAAGTCACCAGCCTTGAACTCTCCTTAACGATGTGCATATAATAATAAATTAATCATATAGTCATATAGTCATATAGTCATATAGTCATATATAGTCATATTGTCAATATAGTGCTGGCCGGCCATGGGCACAACAGGGCCACAGGCAGGGGCCCTGGCATGATTTTTTTTTTCTTTGCTTGCGTTTAAGACGACGAAAGGAAGGTTCAAGTTCCCTGATTTCTCCGAGGGCAGTGGGCAGTGGTGGGCTTTGCACAATGCACGTGGTGGCCCGCCCCGTGCGGTGGGAGATGCCCTGCCCCCGTCATTAACTTAACTTAACTTAACTGCCAGGTCAGGTCAGGTCAGGTCACCCTCCCGAGTCCCGTGGCACCACCGATTCCATCGATTTTCGAGCAATCAACATCATTCCACCCCCAGATTTCAGTTTCACCAGTCAATGTGCAGTGTGCAGTGTGCAGTGTGCAGCAGCATGGGCACATTAACTGGTGATTGATTGATTGCGGCAAATATAATTATCCTTAAGTAATAGAATCACCTCATGTTAGCAAGACCCAGCACTTTCAAGTCTCTAGTTTAGATGAACTTGTGACCTTTGTGGTTGATGTATGGTTTTGTGCAATATAATTTAATAACTCAATTAGTATTTGCTTTCCTTTAAAAAGTGTATAAATATTGCAATGTTTTTCCACCTTTTTTTATAATAAAGTATTTCCAAACATTGTTATTTAGTCTAGTTCTTCATACAATCTACTCAATTAAATATAGACTACTAAAAATAAAATCAATCGAATAGTTTGAAAATAAAAACTAATAAAAAAGAACCAAAAGCTAATAATCAATACATTTCAATATAATAATAAAAATGGGTAAAAAGCAACAAAGTAAAGCACCAACAGAACCTGTCCATTTAGAACATTTAACTACTGCTCCAAAGGTGAGAACTTCAAGAGATGTGGAATTTGATGATTTAGAATCATTCGAAGCTTATATTAAAGATGAATCATGGGATAATGAATACGATAACCTGAATGCTAAATTGAAATATTTACCTCCATTCATTTTACAAGAAATTCATAATAATGAAGAAAATATCAAACCTCAAATGAATTCTTTGAATAAGAAATTCAGAAGACAATTGCAACATCATTTATTGAAGCATTTGATTCCTGAAATAAATAAAATGGCTGGTGTTGATTATCAATTCCATAAAGAAGGTGAAGAACAAGTTGCTAATCAATATGGTACTTCATCTGTTTATAAATGGCATTTCAAAGATGATTCCAATCATGGTTTCGAAGAAGATGAATATAAAGTTAGAAATCATTGGACTGCTAGTTTGGATGTGGAATCTAACTCTACTGATCCATTTGTGATAGTTAATTTCCAATGTACTCCTCAAGTTTAAACAAAAAGATATGAATATGTTTATTTGTTTAATTATTCGTCCCATCTATTCATCAACTAACGTTCATGATAATTTCAATTGTATGCTGTCAACGCAATTGTATAATTGTGTAGAATTTCGTATATAGCTAATAATTTCTACGACCTTATGATAGTTTAAACCGGAATAAGTATGATTTTATCGAAGATTGAGAGATCATTGTAAAGTAATAGTATGAGTAGCTTAAACACCATACCGGTATTTTTATTCGTGGAGATAACTCCTCGAGCCTATTAGATACTTTCCAACTTGAGTTCGTTTTGTTTGTAAATTGTACAACGACTGGTGACTAGTTTGTTAACACTCAATTGATTAATAAATGTAACTCAATTGAAACAAATTCAGGAAGTTAATAATAACAAAATTAATAAATCTAATATTTAAAAAACTTTTATATGAATTATACGTAAGACTTCCCCCTGCCTTTTAATAAGAGTTCCCATTGTAACTCCTTCCAATAAAAGCAGGATCTTCAGGTATGATTATATCGTTTCTCAATCTGAACAAAACAGTGATTAATCATATCCTGTTTCAACTATATCGAGGATTGATATCCTAGTCAATATATATCAATATCAACCAATTTCATGAACAAACATACTTATCATCAGCAATAATATTCCGCTATTAATTCCACAAATCAGTATCAAATACATTGAAAACACACTTATAATAAATTTGTGGTTTATATATAAGCTCCAATGTGTTCTTATTTGTGGTAAATGAACAGGATGGTTCTGATAAATTCATTTTCATGCTACAAACAGGGCCCTCAAATCAATAGCCCCAAAAGTTTTTTTCCAAATTATTACGTAAGCAAATATATCTTAGAACGTGTGAAAAGAATTATTTTGTAACGAAAAGGCTTAATGGTCTAGTGGTATGATTCCTGCTTTGGGTGCAGGAGGCCCTGGGTTCAATTCCCAGTTGAGCCCTTTTCTTTTTTTTTTTAATTTTTTTTTTAATTTTCATTACCTAAGCATAGTTTTGTAAATACACTACTTGAATTTTCAAAAATTTTCATTTTGTGAAATATATGGAGAGAGAAAGAAAAGGCCAAAGTGACTGAATATAGAAGGCACTAAACTGAGTCCAAGCGGAGACACCTTTGACGAGTTTAGTTAAATTAATCAACGTTGGTCCCCTTCAATACATTCAGATATAGACATATATCTTGAACTGCCATCTTGTTACAAACTTTCATATAGAAAGCAATTAATTAGTCAGTTACTATTATTCGATACGATATTATATATACCCACATCAATCAGAGTTACAATAACACGTTAACCAACAACAAACCAATTGATAATAATATAGATATATAAACGTTTTCAAGATGATGAGACCTATTATGTTAACTGGTCACGAGCGTTCGCTGACCCAAGTTAAATTCAACAGAGAAGGTGATTTACTATTTTCTGTTTCCAAAGATAAAGAAGCTTCAGTTTGGTATTCATCAAATGGTGAAAGATTAGGTACTTTAGTTGGTCATATGGGTACCATTTGGTCAATTGATGTCAACCCAACTACAACTTATGTTATTACAGGAAGTGCCGATTTTACAGCTAGATTATGGAAAGCTGAAAACGGTGAAGCTATCCATACATGGAATTTTGATTCTCCAGTGAAGAGGGTGGAATTCAGCCCTGATGGATCAAAAGCTTTAATCGTTACTGATCAAGTTATGGGTCAGAAATCAACCATCAAGATATTTGATATTGATTACACTAAGAACGAACAATCAAATGAACCAATTTTAGAAATTGTTAATGAATCTGGAGCAGATCAAAGATATTCAGTTGTTGGCTGGTCATTTGGCGGTAAATATTTGATTGCCGGTCATGCAGATGGTAAATTATCTAAATACGATGCATATACTGGCGAACTATTAACTTCATTGACAGCACATGAGAAGCTAGTTACAGATTTACAGTTCTCACCAGATAAGACGTATTTCATCACTTCATCAAAGGATCAAACTGCTAATTTATATGACGTTGAAAGTTTCGAGTTATTGAAAAAATACGTCACGGATGTTCCATTGAATTCAGCATGTATCACACCTGTCAAAGAATTTGTTATCTTAGGAGGTGGTCAAGATGCTAGAGATGTTACTACAACTGCTGCTTCTGAAGGAAAATTCGAGGCAAGATTTCATCATAAAATTTTTGAAGAAGAAATTGGTAGAGTTAAAGGTCATTTTGGTCCTTTGAATTATGTTGCTATACATCCAAAGGGTACTTCATATGCTTCTGGAGGAGAAGATGGTTACGTGAGGTTACACCACTTCCATAAATCGTACTTTGATTTCTTATTCGATGTTGAGAAGACTGCTCATGCTACCCAACCCAGTGAAATCGAAGTTTAAGTTTAAAATCAAAAAGTAGTGAAAATTAAAGCTTCATTCTTTATTTAATTTTTTAATAGTTGTTTACATACTAATTCATAATCATAGATAATTTTGAGTACCCTTTTTTGTACCTTTTTTTGTATGTTTTCGTCATCATTTTTTGTTATCTTTTCTTGTGCTGTATATTGTTTTGTCATTAAGGGGTTTTTTTTAACTAATTCCTGTATGTTTCTATAAGTAAGAATATGTGCAATATAATCTACTAAATGTGGAAACTATTTACACGGAAGGTCACAACTAAATTTGATAAGGTATAATGGATTTTTGTAATGTATATTAAAGAAGTAAAATAGTAGTAACAGGTGTAAAAACAAAATAAAATTACATTAAGTTGATCCCATATTAACCACCAGACGACACGGGGAAAAAAAAAGAAGTAAATTCAAGGGTCTTGATATTCATTAAAATAGTTGATTAAAATGAAAATATTATTCGATATTTAAATTCATCATAACACTAAAAGTGTGAGCATTTGACCACCCAATTATTTGCCTTTAGCCGCAGCAAGTGCAGCAGCAGCTTCAGCAGCTTTCTTTTCATCAGCAGCCTTTTGTTTAGCTCTTAATATCTCAGCATCATTTTGCATTCTTTTCTTTGAATCACCTTTCTTTTGAGACTTTGCTAGCTCTTGTTGCTGCTTTTGGTTCTTAGCCCTTGCCAAATCTCTTTGATTTCCTCTAGCCATGGTTACTGTGTGTAGAGTCTACTGAAGTCCGTTGTAATATGAAACGTTATAGCGTAACTTTCATACTTAGCGAAGGGGCCACAAGCTGTTACACAGTTTTATACATCAAAAGTAATCCAGATCTAAGATCTAAGATCCGGCAAGCTTGAACTTTGTAAATTTCAAGAGTGAATTATTTCAAATGTATATGTGCAAGGGTGTACACAAATTAATATGATGCGTTATTGTACCGTTGGTGTCAAGTTGAGCTATTTGATCAAAAGTGCTTTGTATACCAATTTATACCTATTTGTTATCAGTTAGTTGCAAGGTCGATTGATTCGAGGCACACAGATTGGAACATCACGTATTCCAATGATAGCTGGTTTTTTTATTTTTAGTCCAAAGGGAGAAGTGATTATTTCCAAATTATTTCGAGGGGGAGTTAAAAGAAATGTTACAGAAGTTTTCAGAATTCAAGTCATATCAAACTTGTCAGAAGTCAAGTCACCTATCCTAACATTGGGTTCCACGACTTTTATTCATATCAAGCATGGATCCCTATGGATTGTTGTGGTTGCAAGATCTAATGTCGATGCGTCAACGATCCTGGAATTTTTGTTCAAGTTCATTGATATCTTACAAAGTTTATTATTGGAACCTCGTGCAAATATATACAACACCAATAGAAGAAAGTTGAATGAAGCAGACATCATGAATAATTTCCCATTGATCTATGAAATACTAGACGAAGTGATTGAATATGGATATGTGACAAATATGGATTTGAATACATTGAAACCTTATTTGAATTCGAATATAACCAAATCATCTAACCAATCAACTAACGATAAGAGTTTATTATCAAACAGGAATGAAAACTCAAACTCCACGACTAATTCCAGTATTACAGGTAACGGAAGTGGAGGGATTTTGAACACTTTTTCAAACTCATCAAGTAATTTACTGGACACCTTAAGAAGAAAAAGTACAAGTAAATCATTGGCTTTAGCGGAGCCCAAAGGATTTGGAGGGTCACCATTGGACAACACTAATCACTTAGGAAATACACCATGGAGAGGAAAAGGTATCAAGTATAAAAAGAATGAAGTACACATTGATGTTTTAGAAAATGTGTGTTTATTAGTTTCTTCAAATGGGTCCATAATAAGGGCATTTGTTGAAGGTACTATAACAATGAAATCAAACTTGTCCGGAATACCCGTCTGTTCACTAGGTTTATCAATAACCAATGGAGATATATCGAATGGGGATCAAGATGGAGATGCTTTTGCTGATGATAGCTACAATACTACAAATGATGATATATCGGTACTAAGTGGTTTTGATGATATTAACAGCAATAGAGGAACCAAATCACTAACTGACTGTAATTTCCATCAATGCGTGAATCTAACTGATTTTGATGAAGAGAATCTTATTAGATTTGTTCCGCCAGATGGAGAATTTGAGCTAATGAAGTATCGACTAAATATAACCGAATTGCCATTTGATCTATATGTTTCGTTGGATAAGATAGGAAGTTCGCAAATTGAGTATCATATAGACTTGAAGTCCAATTTTCCTAAAAAAACCATATCTGATAATATACGAATCAAAATCCCTATACCACCAGGGACACTTAAAACCAAGTTGAATTCAGACAGTGGTAAGATCAAAGTACTACAAGATGAAAATTTAATAATATGGACTTTCAAGAAACTAAGCGGGCAGCAACATCATAAATTTCACGCATTGATAGATACTATACAGAATACAAGTGGTTCACATAATGTGACTAATGGAGGACCAGCAAACGATCTAATTCCGTGGATCAATACAAAAGCGCCAGTTTCGATGGAATTTAACATTGATATGTTTTCAGTGAGTGGGAACAATGTTAAATTCTTGAAGGTTTTTGATACTAATGCTGATAATGATAAGTACAGCACTGTTAAATGGGTCAAATACTCATCGAGAGCAAAAAGTTATGAGATTCGTTCATAAATTAACGGAAAAAAGGTTCGGTACAAGTTTGCTATAAACTTTAAATAAATTATCAAGTAATAATTACCAAGTAATAATAAATAATAAATAATAAATAATAAATATTAGTAAATAATAAATACTAGCAGATTTCAAAATTAAGGCAGTGTACACTTTCTCCTCATTTTATAATAGAACTTGAGACTGAACTTGACGAGTTGAATTAAAGTCAGAGCAGGAGTAAAGGGAGAGAATCTAGATGAAGTACATCCACAAAGACAAACTATCACTATCTGATATAAGTTACAAATGAGTATGATACGGAGAATAATTTTCTCACCATTAGTATACTGTAGTTCCAAAAAAAATTTCCATCATAGCTCGATAAACAGTATTAGTAAAATTTCAGATTTATTATCCAAAGATTCACCAGTAGGCAGGAATTCAACGACAGGAAATTTTCAAGATGATGATATAAACGACTATGCAAGTATGATAACAACGAGCAATGCTTTTGAATATCGTCAAAATAAAATTGAGAATATCGAATCATTGATACGATCATTTGAAATACCGAAATCAGATGGAACGAATTTAACGAGGAAATTAAAGAGTTTACTATTAAAATATTATAAGCAAAATGGAAAATTACAAAATTTGGAGATTCGGGAACAAATGGTGAACAAGATAAGCTTTGAGAATTATCACAGTAACGTGGTACAATTGTTGAATATGAATTCAAGAGAAGAATTTAAGGAAATTAATATCTTAGAGAAATATATAAGGTCAATTGAACTGAAACCACAATATACAAAGATTCATGAAATTAGAAAAGAGATTTGTAAAGACGTATCGGAAAAGACTCTAAGAGATTATGATTCCCAATTGACTGATTTCACTAGGCATTTAACAAAATTAAATTCTAAATCAAAGTATAATGGCGGACGACTAAAAAATAATCATTACTATAAGATATTAAGTGAGAAATATTTAAGGTTACCTCAACCTGCACCTAAATACATGACATCCGAACAATTAGAACTATTTATTGAGAAAATTATAGAGATTGATGATAGGGTAGGATACAATTTCAAAGGAAATTGGTTTATCAACTTGGTTGTTAATGATTTTGTTCAATGTGGAATCCCATTAACTGTTAAAGAATTCACCAAAGTTATTGAACTGATGATGATTAACAATACAGAAATGCAAGAAGAGAAAGAAGTACAAACTTTTAATGTTGTCAATAAATCCTATTCTTCATATACTTCTGAAAACACTGGAGAGATTGAGTTGGAAAGTTTGAATGATTTTTTGGAAATTGTTATAAAAATACCTAATGCACAACATCGGAAAACAATGACATACAAAATATTTGATGATTTAATTAAGAACGGATTAGAGCCAAACAGAAAAACATTACGATTGTTATTGCGTAATTTGATAAATGATGGCGAAATTGAAATTGATGAAATTCATGGTAAAGATAACAATAATATTGATGATTCAATGGTTCTTTTAGAAGTTGTTGAATATTGTTTGACCAAATACAGTCTGGATCTTGAAATATTCCTTGTGATAAACAAAGTATTTACAATATTAGAAGAGCATAATTTGAAAATGTTACTGTTGGACTATTACCGGTCCACAATGGAAGTTGTTGAAATCATAGCTGCAAGTGATGTTGAGAGGGAAGGCTTGTACGATATTGATATTTCGGAGTATTTGAAAAATGTGGAGATATTGGATTATCTTGAAACAAAGACTGCTGCTGCTGCTGCTGCTGCTACAATAAAGACAAATGATGCGGGCATGGTCATAACTACTAATAAAAAAGGTATGGGGTTCACATATCTTCCGGAAAAATCTACACGGATCAGTGATGAAATTGGAGTATAATAATAATAATAAGAACTATATCATGGTTGTGTTGTCGGAAAAACTATTAAATCAAATCAACTCCTCCCCCGGTAAAATGCATCTTAAATTTCTAATAAATCCGATTTACCGGGATTCTACGAAAGATATTTTTTTTTTTTGCATAAAATTTACTTGAGCCGCACAAGTATACGGATCAGGTCATTTTCATCAAAAATCAGCAGATTAATTTATTTCGGCAAAGTGCAGCGCTGTGTCAAGTTATAATGACTGAATTTTGATTGATGAAGAAGACAGACAGGCAGGCAGGATTCAGGAGAAAGAATGTAGATACATAGTTAGTTAGTCAGTCAGTCAGTTTGCAAATCTAGTGAAAGGTGTTTTACTTTTAGGCCTGGCCAAAAGTTAGCTTCACTAACAGTACTGTTTTGTCACAGTTTTATTTGTTACATTGCGCACAAAATATATAAATATATTGATTCTTCACTTTCAATTTCTTTATAACTAAATTTGAATTGACTTAAATTTTATAGCGAGCTAGACACGTCTATCTCAAATTCACTATTAACAATATTGAGTACATCACCCCTCCCTATCCACATGAAAGACTTAACTAATATAATACTAAATAACAAATACCAATTCCAGAAAAAAATAGGATCTGGCTCTTATGGTATAGTATACTCTGCAAGACATTTATATACTGGTAAAGCCTATGCTATTAAAATCATATTGAAGAATCAATCTCCTAACAATAACAATAAACAACTACTAATAGAATTAGAGGATGAACTAAGTTTAAAAGCTTTACAGAATAATGGTACTTTAATTTCAAATTTGTTAAATTTAGATCTAATTGAAAAAAATGGCTTTAAATGTAAGATATTGAAAGAGATTAGTTTACAATTAAAAGTTCATAAACATCCAAACATTCTATCAATTTACAAAGTTTATGATACTAAAAATGCTTTATTTGTTGTTATGGATTATTTCCCACAAGGAGATTTATTCAAAACAATAGTTGAATTACAAAGATATAAAAATGATCCATTTTTAATCAAATCAGTCTTCATCCAATTAGTCGATGCTATCAATTATTGTCATTCTAAAGGTATTTATCATTGCGATTTGAAACCTGAAAATATCTTAGTCGCCAACAATGGAACTCAACTGATTTTAGCTGATTTTGGTTTAGCTTTACAAGATCCATTCATAGAATCAAACATCTGTTGTGGTTCAAGTTATTATATGTCACCAGAAAGAATACAAAATTTCTGTCAAGCTTTTGATACAAAAGAAGCTCATTCAATACATCTGGAAAGATTAATTCATCCTTCAACTGAGGGATTACATGAAAATGTGAAATTCCCAACAAGCGCAGGTGACGTTTGGTCATTAGCTATAATACTGATCAATTTAGTTTCAATTAGAAACCCATGGTTGAAAGCTTCTTTACAAGACACAACATTTAAAGCTTTTGTGAAAGATCCAACTGTTTTACTGAAAATTTTACCAATATCAAATGAATTATTCACTGTCTTGTGTAAATATTTAGTTTTGAATCCTTGGGAAAGAGGAGATTTATTCCATTTCAGACAAGATGTCATGAACTGTTCAAAATTATCAGAAACAGGTCCATTGTCTATTGATTCAAGAGTTGACTCGATTGATATCATCACCACTCAATCTCAACAACAATTGTTGAATGAGACCAGATTCGACGTTTGTAAAGTTCCAATCGATCACGTTAAGTTGAACAAGATGAGATCCAGAGAAAATTCAGCTATAGAGAACTTAGAGACCGAAACTGACTATATCATAGATCTACCATTTTTGTCAGATAACCATCATCCCGAACAAGTTG
Source organism: Ogataea nitratoaversa (assembly GCA_030579435.1). NCBI lineage: Eukaryota > Fungi > Ascomycota > Pichiomycetes > Pichiales > Pichiaceae > Ogataea > Ogataea nitratoaversa. Next base: position 32,607 of record JAKTQZ010000052.1, read on the forward strand.
AAAATACTAAACATTTACAAACAAAACAATGTGGTTCTTGTGTTGGGTGTGGTTTCGGTAATGAAACTTCTCAAGATGAGAATAAATCCCCTTCCTTTCCACTATCGTTAAAAAATGGGAAACGGGGAGTGTTCCATAAAATATTTAGCAGAAATCACTCCCCAAGTAGCTCTCATAAGCATGGGTCTGCGTCTTCAGCAAGTTCGGGTACAGGATCATCATCAGCTACTTCATCATCATCTTCTCCATCTTTGCCAAGTCATAAGTTTAACAAATTTGTAACATCGAATCAACCATCTACTACTCATTTACCACCACAACATGAGGCACCTTCTCAGGTAGATGATTATGATGAATCATATACGAAAATAAAAGTTGAATCTTTACTGTCTGATTATAAATCAATTTTTCCTTCCCCCACATCATCAGACCAACTAGTAAAGCAATCGTTACAATTCAACAACAATCCCATTTATCCACACGTGCATCAACAACAAGAACAACCACTAAACAGCAATATTCGTTCATCATCCTCTTCATCACCTATATCAGAGTCTACTCGAGCAACAAGCTTATCTACTTCGTCATCATTAAGCAATGATATTGAAGTGTTGATTCATTCAACAGCTACTGATGACAGTGACGAGGGTCATAATGACGAGATAAGGAAAGTTGGAGAACTGGAACGAGACTTGAGTATGGTTAGTATCATGAGTGTTAAAAACACTACTTGCTCGACATATATGAGTTTTGATTACTAGCTTATATTTCGCAAACTTAATCCCCTTTTACCTGCGCTTCTTGCATATGTATTATCACTAATATAGATTAAATAATATTTTAAACGCTTCTCTAATGTAATATACTGAATATAGACCAGTTTTTTTTTTCAAAGCTGAGTCTATGAATAAATTGTTCGTACAAAGTTGCCAATTTTTATAATACTACCCACCAACTTCAAACTAAATAAAAAGCTAAGTAGCTATCTGACTACCGTCTAAATCGTATGGCTTTAATCACTCAGATTTGTGACAAAAATGGATTCACATTTGATTACATAATATTATCAATCGCTCTGGAAAAACATCGAATTTGCTGTCTGCCCAAAACTGAATATATATCAAGACAGAGAACAATGGAAGAAAGTATTCATAATAACGAAATATATTCTTGGGAATTTATTTTACACATACAGTGAGCTATTGGTTAGCAACAATAGATTGTAATGGATTTAGGGTATGGGCATGGATACCCAGGATCGAATTCCTATTTTTCGATCGGGAGAATAAAAAGAATAAATTCAAGGTTGACTAACAGATCCAGAATTATAATAGGTATTTTTTTGTTATTCATCTTATACAAACTTATTTTCCCCTGGTCATCAAATTCGCTACTCAATGTTGATAGTGTTACCAATAATGATTCAGAAGAGAAACAGCAGGATGAAGACAGTGCCTACTCTGATGATGTTCATAATTTACTAAAGGATAATGGCATCAGAAGAGGCAATATTAACTATTTAACTTCCCAAAAACCTTTTGTCAATCCATCATCGTTATCACTATTCAACTATGAATATGGCGGAAATATGATGATTAGTCAAAATGCAGATTATATTAGATTAGTTGATGAAAGGCCGAACGCCGTTGGCTACATTTTCTCAAATTTACCAATATCATCAGCCGACTCAGATTCATTTGAGGTAGAGATTTTTTTCAAGATTCATGGTGAGCAAACGAGAAATTCGTTAATTGGAGATGGATTAGCAGTTTGGCTAACTTCCAAACCTTTACTGCAAGGTGACGTTTTTGGCATGCAAAGTGATTATAATGGATTAGGAGTGTTTATAGACACTTACAAAAATCATCAAGGAAAAAGACAAGGGAACAGAAGATCAAACAGTTTCCCTTATGTTTCCATTCAACCTAATGATGGTCAAACTGGTAGGTATAACAAACATGATGATGGCCAATTTTCTGAAATTGGGGGTTGCGCATTACATAGAGTCTATAACGTTAGGAAAGGACCAGGGTATTCCAAATTGAAAATCATTTATTTGAGACAGTCTGGGTATTTCCAGTTGGATTTTGATGTTTTTGGTAATGGTGGTTGGAGAACATGCTTTACAACTGAAGAATTCGGATCCAAATTGATTCCTCAAAACCCTTATCTTGGTATAAGTGCTGAGACTGGAGAATTGTTTCACAATGTTGACATTTTCAAAGTTGTTGTGAATGCATTAAAGGACAAAGATGGACAGCCCGTTACGTCTATTGATAATTTGGTTGAAAAATTAGATTTAGAAGCTGTACCAGATGTCAATGACGAAGAAGAAAAAGAAGAAGAAGAGGAGGAGGAAGGAGACAATAATGCCAACATCTGGGGTAGAGAAGACCAATCTGGTGAAAAGGCCAAAGATGCAAAAAGAAAAAGAACAGATGAAAAAATAGCGAAGAGAAGACACAGAAGACTGAGAAAGCAAGCAAATGGATCGAAAAGAAAGTCTGTCAATAGATTGCAAAGGCAAGAGCGTAAATTGAAAGAGGCAGATTTTGAAAAATACGGACATGAAATGGGATTCGTTGGTTGGGTATTTGGATTGATTTGGAAATTCATTAAATTTTTGTTGTACGCTTTCTTGATTGTCATCATTGGATATTTCGCTTTGGTTGCCTTTAGAGTTTATAAAGAAAAACAAAAGAAGAAAATGAGCAGGGGTTTGCTTTGATGAAGTGTTAAATGGTTGCGAGGAAAATTGTATATAACTCAAACAGTCTGTTCAATTCCAATTTGTGTATAATCATAATGTACTACTATTTTAAAATTATACGGATAGATTTCACAACTGTAACTTTTCAACAGATAAATATTGTGATTTTGATTATCAAGTAACCTAACTATTCTACTGAAATAGTAAAAGAATATATATTTTGAGGATTGAGGCGCGCCAGATTGTGATCAACAAATTTAAGTGATTCCGATATTTGACTAATCTTAAATTTGTCCTGTAATAATTATATTCTTCTGTTTTGAAATTATCACTCATAACACTGACATATATATTACATCCAATACCTAATAACCAGTATTTGTTATTCACAAGCAAGAGTTTCTCGTTGTACTGAATTTTCAAACCATTGTCATCACATCACATCGCATCGCATAATGTCATTATATTCAATATACATAATATCAAAGTCCGGATCATTACTTTTCCAAAAAGACTACAATCAGCAAAACTCCCCAATTTCCAAACACAACTCGAACGATTACTTAGTCATAGCAAGTACACTTCATGGGGTTCATGCGATTTCTTCTAAACTGACACCAATCGATTCAAGTAAAAATTACTTAAATTCAAAATACCCTACAAATTCCAACAGAACGGGACTAAGGAAAATAACGACATCTCAGTTTAATATTTACATGAATCAGTCTGTTACGGGACTGAAAATTATTTTGTTTACGTCGGTTTCAATGACTGAATATAGAGTGAATTCGATTTATGATAAGATCTATGAATTGTATTGCGATTACGTTTTGAAGAATCCATTTCAACGATTAGAAATGCCTATTAGAAGTAAATTGTTTGATGATAAGTTACTGGATCTTGTTACTAAAAGCACTGTTGCTACTACCACTGCTTGATACTATGACTGGGTTGACCCATGAAGCTGATATTATGTTGCTTGTAGTTGCCAGCTCTTTATTGTTCAATTTGGATGAATAACACAACACTATCACTCATATGGTAAATAATAAATATTAAATATTAATTATATATAGATATAGTCGATCGACGCTTCCAATCGTTTTCCTCTTTCAAGAAAAATTTAGCTGCTTTAGTTGATTTGAAAACGAGGGTACAAATTTTTAATTTAAAATGCTGCTCTATACCATTACTTATTTCAATAGTACTGTCCTAACTTTCTTGAAGCAAACAATCAACCTGTCAATTAGTCTTCTAGGACAATATACGCAATGAGAGATATTCTTATATTTTCAGGATCTTCAAATCCTGCTTTAACGGAAAGAATTTGTAATAATTTAGGATTACCAAAAGGTAAAGTGACTTTAAAGAAATTTGCAAATGGTGAAACATCAGTTCAATTCGGTGACTCTGTTAGAGACAAAGATGTGTTTATTGTTCAGTCCGGTGCTGGACATGTAAATGATAATTTCATTCAACTGACAATCATGATATCAGCTTGTAAGATGGCATCAGCTAAGAGAATCACAGTTGTTTGTCCCTTATTTTTTTATTCAAGACAGGTTGAATCCCCATCAAGCAAGAAAGGAACTCCTTCTATATCGGCTTCTAATCCCAAGAATATAAGTTTGTTGGATAGTACTCCCCCTTCCTCAAGACCGTTATCAAGAAATGGAGGACCATTGTTTCCTTCAAGTACTGGTGGATTTTCAGAACAATTTAAAAGCTCATCGAATATAATTAGCCCTTCACCGTTGAATCCATTTCAAAACAAGCAACCACAATTGCAACCGAAATTATTATCTACCAATTCTTCAGCAGTTTCATTAAACAATAATTACAAATCGTGGATTGCTCAATCGGGTACACTAATTGCAAATTTATTGATTTCAGCAGGTGCTAATCATATAATAACGATGGACTTACATGATCCTCAATTCCAAGGATTTTTTGATATTCCTGTTGACAACCTTTACTCGAAGCCTTTATTACAACACTACATCATAAATTATATTCCTAACTACAAAGACTGTGTCATTGTTTCCCCTGATGCTGGTGGTGCCAAACGTGCTACAGCTATAGCAGATGCATTAGGAATGTCATTTGCGTTGATCCACAAAGAACGTCGTCAGAAAATATCTGTTGATTCTAATGGGGGTCCAGGAACAGCGGGTTCCCACCCACCACAAACTCCTGATAGTTTTTTGATGTCCCATTCTAATCCATCCACTTCGTCTGTCATTGGGATGGCAATCAATAGTGCTCCAGCGTTGAATAGATCTTCATCCGCTCAATCGGTACTAAGCAGTGCTCCTGGGTCAGCTGCTGTACCAATTACTGAAAAATATATTGCGACAACCATGCTTGTTGGTGATGTTCATGACAAGGTGTGTGTGCTGATTGACGATCTAGTTGATACTTCGAGTACAATCACCAGGGCAGCTAGGTTGTTGAAAGATCAAGGAAGTAAGTATGTTTATGCATTGGTGACACATGGAATTTTTAGTGGAGATGCTTTGAAAAAGATTAGAAATTCATCGATTGATAAGTTGATATCCACTAATACAGTTGATCAAGATGAACATTATATGGAGTTCAAAGATGAGACTATGGTTGTTCTGGACGTTTCAAGAATTTTTTCGGAAGCTATTAGAAGGATCAATAATGGTGAATCAGTTTCTAAGATTTATGATCATGGCTGGTAACTAGTTTCATCGATGTTATTTATTACTCATGTATATATAATGCAAACTATACATACTTTTACTTACATTTGCTATTTCCCTTGTTGTTATTTCACTAACTTAATAGCAGCTTTCTATATAACTACCTATATAAGTCACCATGTACGAAACTAAATAGCAAGTATTGGTAAAGATGTTTATATTATTGGTATATAAAATTTAGACAATATATACATGAAACGATATAAAAAACATAAAGACGAGCGTACAATACTACAAAATTAATTGTAGTATATAATATATGTAAAACAATCAACGAACAATCACTGATCATATGGTAAATAAAAGGAAAAGAGAAGCAAAGTAAGGCTAAGTTAATCAACCCGCTATTTTACTTTGAAGCTCATTTTGCTTCTTTCTTTCTTCTTCCAGTCTATCCAAATCTTCTTCAGTAATCAAATGATGAGTATGATCAGAACCTTTGACTACAATTTTTGAGAGAACTTCAGCGCTAGCCTCCACAGTACATTCATTAATATTTTTAACGAATTCACTTTCTGCAACAGCGGTCATATCGATTCTTTGACTTGCATTTAAAAGCAACATCTTACCTATTAAGTCTCTTGAAGCGGAAGGCAATAATCTTAATAATCTATTCGGGCCCGTAACTTTCCGTCTACCGTTAGAATCAACACTTTCTGAAGGTTCACTTATAAATGCATTATATGACAAATCACTGGTCTTGGGGATCTTCCACGGAAAACGACGTAATTCCATACAACAGAACATTATAGCTAAACTCCAAACATCAACCGGTCTAGGGTCATATGAAGCCATTCCCAGACATTCAGGTGCTAAGTATGGATCTGAGCCGACTATACCTTTTGCTTTAATGATTGAGCAATCATCATTCAAATTTGTTGTTGGTCCACCGTATGATGCTATACCACCTTGTTTGAATATAACTGAAGATCCAAAATCAATAATTTTTAAGATACCATCTTTATTAACAACACAATTATCTAGTTTCAAATCTCTATGTGCCAATCCTTTGGAATGCATGTATTCAACACCCTTAATCATTTGTTTGAAATAACAATAAATCTCGAATTTAGACATGACTCCACCCATCACTATTGTGAAAAAATCATAAGGGCAATATTCCATAACCAAGACATACAAACTATTTTCATTTAATAGTTCATAAACATGGATTATATTTTCGTGCTCCAAGTTAGCACAAATCAAATATTCATTTTGGACTTTTTTACGATAATCAAAGTCAGACTCTCTTTGATTTTGAGGTCTAAACTTTTTGATTGCAAAAATATGATTGTCAGATGGTCTTTTCACAATCAAAACAGAACCTCCTGCACCCTCACCTAATAAATACTTTTCTGATGACTTATCTGGAACAATTCCATAGTTTGAGACAAGTTCTTTCATGACTGTATCACTATCTTTCATTTCAGAAGATTGAGGAGTTTTTTGACCCGTACCTGTAAGATTTGAAGAAGTCATCGAACCAACAGACGGTGCATAGGGACTTCCAGCGCTACTACCCCCACTGACATCACTAGAGGAATGTTGTTTCTTTTTATTATCATGGAAAAAACGACTACCAAAACTGGAAGTAGATAAGTTATTATGGTGATTGGTAATTTTCATTTTATTCAATTTATTGTTGATAACACTATGCAATTGTTCATGCTGTTCTTTAGCTTTCGTAGTATTGATCGGATTTTTAAAAAATCTCTTCAATTTCAATCTTTTGGACGATGGTGATCTATGACGATTACTGCTATTATTATTATTATTATTATTATTATTATTATCAGTAGAATAGTTGGATTCACTTGCTGAATAATCACTTGTATTACTTATTCTAGTAGAAACTGAATTTGAAGTCTTTGGAGTCAAGGACAATGAACTCGAAGCCGAGTTATTATCATTTTGTCGATTATCTTTACCTGAACTTTTTTTGAATATTCTTGACAAAACATTTGAAGGATGTAAACTTGCACTACTATGTGAATGAAGAGAACTTGAAGAAGCATTTCTTGTAATTACAGCGGATTTCAAAACAGGTTGGTTCAGAACATTAAGATTTTGTGCTGGTTGTGGTGGAGATTGAAATTGCAGTTGTTGTTGTTGTGGAGTACCTGAAGTAGCTACTGGTGGTACAGAAGTACTCGTCTCTATGGAGGAGGAGTGAGGTTGCGGAGATGGAGATGGAGATGGAGATGATATTGATAAATCACCAAGGCGTTGTTGATTCAGCACTTGTTGATGATCTACATCGTCAATGTGTATAACGGGTTGCCCAGCTGGAGAGGCCATAATGTATTTAATATTTATAGGGGTTTATGAATGATATATGTTTCGTTGGAGGAATGCAAATATATCTCCTATAAGTGGTGCTGCCGAATGATAAGGAGGGGAACGAGGGAGTATCAAACCGAAAACAAAACAAGCACAAAGAGCACGGAATTCAATTGATCGTACAATGTATATCAATGATATCAAGAATTGAACTGTACAGTTGGATGAAGATTGAACGGTTGGTAACCTTCAATTTCTGTTTCTGCAAGAAGGAAAGGTCTAAATGCGCAAGTGTATGCAATTGTAAAGAAGCCAAAAACCCGAAACCTTTATAAAATCCACTATCCCGTGAGAATCTCAATGAATAACAAACAGTAGCAACGTGATTGATATAGGGGTATATTATAGTATGCTGTACATTCAACAATAGTGACTGTACAGCGTAGATAAAGCAAAAGTCCAATTCCGAGACAAAGGGAAAGAAAGGACTGACACTCATTTTCAATATAGTTAGTTAGTGCCAATATTTTACGAAGGAGAATCATCAGATCACCGTACGGCGTACGTTACTGTTAGGTTAATCCCCATTGCCCAGTGTCACCAACGGTGTCACAAGTTTGAAGTGACCAGTGGCCAGTGCCGTTGATTATTTGAAACTCACCTCAGGTGTTTCCATGGCTGCTGGCAATTTGCAATTGGCAACCCGTTACCCTGGGGCCTGGGGCCTGGGGCCTGGCCAGAGTCCAGAGTCCAGACGCCAACCCGATCCCCGACCTTTCCTTGCCAGCTGGCATGGAACATTCTCAGTTAACCCGATGAAATTGGTTATTCCCGAAAATATTCCAAATTCGGCGCGATTTGCAACGGGACTCGGGAGTCAAACGTTTGAGGCGTTAAGCTTTTTCCCCATTCAAAGGTTTATGGTTCATGGTTTATGGTTTGGGGGGTCTGAGGGTCAGGAAAGATCAATGATCGAGTTAACGAATTTATAGATGATCGAATAGAATAATTACAGTAAAAGTACTTAAGAGGATGCCTAGACAAAAAGATTGTAATCTTCTTGATGGAAACTTATTCGAAACTTTTAAGGGTTGGGTAAGAAAATTACCATTTAGGGTGAACATTACTAAAAAATAAATATTCAATGATAAATATTAAATATTAAATTCAACACCCGCAAATGCATGTAAATAATAAAGATAAACAAACCATCGATAACCCATTCTATTGTACGTGAATATGATAAACAGTGTAATGTACAGAAGACCATCAAGAATCAAACTTTGATTATTACAAATTAGCATTTTTTATAAACTTAAGACCAGTCCCAAAATCTTTTGGAATCTCTGCGTTGTTTATGAGTAGTATTGATACTGTCAGTACTACTTTTGTTGATAAACCCATCTCTTTCATCCTCTCCATTACTATCTGTTTCTCCGCCCGATCCTAACGCAATCTCATCACGAGTCTCATAATTGGCACTTTCTTCAATAACGGTCTTATTAACACCACGAATATTTACTATATTTTCAGTCAAACCATTGGATGATTTTAGTGATAGGCTAGAAACATGTAATTGCTCACTTGTTGGACTACCGGGGTTATCGTTGAAAGAACGACCACTGTTACGTTGATCGAAATAAGTTGGCGACGATAATGTTGAGTCATTATTTAGACGATTCAATGATTTAGGTAATGGGATACCATCAGTATTGGCAATGAAATTGTTCTTGGCTTCCGACAAATCAATGGAATCTCTTTGTTTTTTCTCTAATGGTAACGTGAACTGTTTGCTTGTTCCTAATGTTGATGAACTTAAACCGCTATTAATATGAATGCCCTTTCCTCCGGAGGTCGAACTATTACATGAACTTGAGGCACCGTTTGCACCAGAAGCACTACCCAATTTTCTACCACCTGATGCACTTGTACGACGCGGTTTAGTAGACTTAGCTTCGGAAGTAGGATTATCTTGATACTGAGCCCTATTATCATCATTGCTTTTATCAATGTTACCAGAAAGTTTATTTTCAACTTCTCTCTCTAAATTACTATGAATTCCAACAACCAGCGCCTCAGCTTCGGTTTGATGGACAGATCCATAATCAGGATTGTCATATTTCTGATCAGATGCTGTTACATCTACAACAGATGAGTTAATAATGACCTCATTTTCTTTCACCAATTGGGGTTGTTTCTTGATCTTAACATTTGGATTAGATGTCAGAATAGGATTCACTGCTAAATTGGAAGGTTTCATACCATTAGCAATTGTTGAATTAATAATATGAGGAGCTAAAATTGTGCCTTCAACTGTAGCTGGGAGACTATTTTCAGTACCTTGTATTTGAATTTGCCCAGTTACATTGGAATTTCCATTATGACTATTCTCATTTGATAAAATAGAGTTCTTTGAGTCTATACTGTTTCTCTTATGATAATAAGATTGTTGAGGTAACGATCCAATATTACTCGGGTTTCCCAATTGAGAACTAGATCTAGAAGCATACAGTCCATGTAAATAGGTTGTAACATTTCTTTTTGACAAAGGACCAGGGATACTTCTCTTGATGCTTTTATTCAAATCAACGTAAACATCACTTTCATCTATAATTTCTTCACCAATTAATTCTTCAATTACATCTTCTAAAGTTAAAACTCCAACTGCACCAACATCCATACCCGGAGTTTCACTGACTACCACCATATGAGATTTGCCCTCTTGAAAATAATTCAAAATGTTTAAACATGAAGTTTCTAATGAAGTTTCGGGCAATGTTGCCAACGGGAACGATGAGACAGGAAGCGCGTCTTCTGGATCATAACTGATTAATATTCTAACCAATAGCATACCGACAAAATTTGTTGGTTCCCCTGGTAAATGAATTGGAATTCTCGAAAACCCAGCATTGAAGATCTCTTCAACGGCTTCTTCCCCTAAAATCTTATCAGATGGTAAAGTATAAACTTTATCAATCGGAGTCATGATAGTGCACACCGGTTTAGCTTTTAAATCTAAAACTGCACTAATAATGGTAACTTCATCTTGATTTAATCTTTCAACACCCATGGTCTTATGTAAAGTGACTAATGTTTTTAGACCGTTTTTCTTATAAATGGTACCATGATCTTGACCTAATATGTAATCTAACAATAGAGAAATTGGGTATGCGACTGGATACATGAGATACATTAACGCTAAAACAAATGGTGCAAAATATGCACCTAATTCTAATCCGTATCTAACACAGACAGATTGAGGAATAATTTCACCAAATATGACAATTGAAACTGTGGCAGAAAAGACTGCAGCAAACCCACCACCCAAGAATCTATCGAGAATGACAGGTAGAGTTTCATTAGTGATAACGTTAGAAAGTAACAAAGTGACCAAGACCCAATGCTTACCTCTACCAATCAATTTTAAAACTTCTTTTGAACATCTTTTTTCATTTGGGGTACCTGAATCAGCCATAACTTTAAGATAAACTTCATCTTGACCCATTAATCCTAAAGTTAGACCAGCAAAAACCCCACCTAATAAGACTAAAGTGATTGACGCCAGCATATATATATAAAATTGTCCTTCAGTTAGTGGTTCATGTTGAGCATGAATTATACTTCTCTTCGCGTTAATTGGTAATGGTAAAGCATTTGTTAAGTTTGGAATTAATGAAACTAGTGAAAATAATGTTTTATATTTGGAAGGTAATGCGAAAGAAGGTCTCGGCAATGGTTTTGTAGACATAATCTTCTCGAGTAGGTATAAATGTGATAAATTGTTTTCTAACCTGTTGAGCAATAGTATTGGTATCTGATAAATATGCTGCTGTAATATGTTGTACTGTGTACTTTTAATATAGTGATATGATGTATACTATAGTCCAAACTTGATATCAAAATATCTATAGATCACCAATTGTAAAAGAGAAATTAAGCAAGTTAGTAAACAGTCAACACGATTGAAAGGCAAAAGACAACAAAAGTAAACAAATTAAAACAGACACACACACACAAATATTCTAATCAATCAAATTGACTTGAGGCAGGGCCAAAATAACATTTAGTATCCGTTACAATGTAACTTATTATCATAGGATATATATTTTTATCGTAAGTACAACAGATGAGTGATTAAATTGAATGGGAATATTTCGTGTGTGTATGTCGGCAAAACAGTGTACATGGTGAAAGGACTCACATGAAAAGAGGCAAACAACAAGTGTAGTAAGTATAGTAAGTGACAGTTTTGAAATCGGATGATATGATGCAACTAGTCTTTACTTGACTTGTTATAGCTAAACAAGGGTAACTTCCGAGTTATTAGATAGATATCACTTATCACCTTGTTCTCCAAAGCAACAATTAAAAAAATAAATAATGGCTGCTCTAGAAAGGATGTTAGCGTGGGGGCAACGTGCCAAGGGATGTTACGTAATAGATACTATTTCTTTACAGAATATGCTTTTAAATTACATAATGCTGATATTAATGCCAAATATCTAATATGTAAAATCTATTATTTATTATCCATTATCTAACATTTTCAACTTACTTGATATTAAGAATCCACGGACAACTATTGGTAAGCAAGCGGAATTCAAGATCAAGGATGATTAAGGATGAGAATAATTAAGGAGGAGGATGATTAATGATGATTAAGGATGATTAAGGAGAACTAAGGATAGTTCGGGATTAGACAAGCTATATTATATTGTATATGGGAGTAGAGTATCTATCAACCAATGCAAATGAAATGGTCTTCTCCAAAATAGACAATAACAGAAAGGGAAACAGAAGCAAAAATAGTTGCAGCAGCCAGCAATCAGAGATGAAAACAGACCAAGACAAAGAAACAGAAAAAACCAGTGAGATGTAAAGACAGATGGAAATAGAGGGAGTCAAACGCAAACAGTATGAATAACATTAGAGCACGAAGCACAGAGAAATTGTACACAAGAACAATGATGGATAGAAACAAACAAATCAACAAATGTTGTAAGTGGTCAATGCAAACCAAACCAAACCAAACAAACGTCTACTTGAATAATTCTTAGCAAACAGTTTCATAGGCTATATAACGTATGGCCGATATCAAGACTATTATTAAAATGGCATAATTTCTTCTTTGACAAATAATGAGTAGTGAAAAGAATCGGACAATATTATGAATTTGTTCTAACTCTGAGATCCACAGACCTTTGCCTCCTGACTCTTTTATAACTTATTGATTAAAACGCACACAAACAAGTACAACAACATTTGATAACTTACTGTTGTTTACATTCAGCAGGTTGCGTCTTCGCAGCAGCAGAATTAGCAGCATCATCACTATCATCACTATCATCGTCATCGTCATCACCATCATTTCCTTCTTCATCATCATCATCATCTTCATCGAATTCTTCTTCATCCTCATCGAATTCGTCGTATTCTTCTTCATTGCCAAATTCGTATTGTAATGCATCACCTGTAAACCAATCAACAGCTCTTGGAATTAACTTATCCTTGATTAATTCACCAATTTCATAATCCAGTTGTAGTTTTTGTTCAAGATCTTCTTCATTTTCTTCATTTTCTTCATTGTCAATATCATCTTGATCATTATCAGAGTCTTCATTGTCATCAGATTTTGGAGGCTTCGGAGGAGAGAAGAAGTTGAAGAAGGAATCAACAGGAGTAACTTTTTCAATGGTTCTAACTTGTTTTGTGTGCTTATTTCTTTGCTTTCTCTTTTCAACAACAACTGTAACGTTATGTTCATTATCAACCCACTTAATCTCAGAGCCTTCAGCGTGATCGTAGATGAAATCACCAGAATAACCTAATTCTTTTTGGTAGTAATAAGTCTTGACCAATTGCTTATTGGTAAAATATTCATTATCTTCAAACTCAAATATTAACTTGAAACCTGGAGTATCCAAGTACTCTAATTTAATATTGGTTAAACTAGTCAACACATCGGAATCTCTTTCAACTATTAATTCGGACACTGGGTTTAAATTTTCTAAAGCCGTTAGCCAGAAAGATGGGATTCCTTTAGCACTTTCAAGCTGTTTCTTCAAAAGTTTGGCTTCATCATCATCATCATTCTCTTCTTCATCCTCATCTTCTTCTTCAATATCATCCTTATCTTCTTCATCTTGATCATTTTCTTCAATCAATTGCTGTCCTTCTTCAATTTGTTCAGCAGTTGGTTCTAACTCACCAACAATGATTTGCTTTCTCTTGGATAAAATAGGTTCATACTTAGTGTGATATTTTCTTTCCAATTCTAATAGATCTGCCTGGAATTCAGCTTCCAACTTGAATTGCAGTTGTTGTAAAGATTTCAAGCCGTAAACTCTGTTTTTGATACTAGTTGGTAATGCTTTGACATATCCTGAGCTAGAACCCACCAAAGTTTGCAATTTACCTTCAATCATGGATAATAAAGCCGGGTTGGCCAATAGCTTTTTGTGTAACTCGTCATCCTCTTTGATAGTGGAAGGGATGGTTGGTAGGGTTGCTTGTTTGGATAAGTATGATCCAGTAACTGAAGCTGGTGTGTTTTGAGGAGTTGGAGCTTGGGCGATTTGACCCTTCTTGATAGGTTCAGACATATTTCAATTATTCGAGTTCTATTTGTTAGGATGAGGCCAGGACAATGGTAGTACGATTGATAGTTATGTAACAGGTTCCTCAAATTTAATTAGTAGTCGAATATAGGCAAACACGTACACGTGTACATGAGTGAATGCATCAAACTGATAACAGGAAAACATTAATTTTAAAATAAATACCAACATCCAAACTATTTGGAATTCAACTGTCACACACACGGTCCACGGACCACAACCACCTTTCCCAACCCTCCGTTACACGAGTTGCACATTGCACAATGCACATTACACACTGCATAGTCCAACACTACAGCTGACCAGAAACCTTTCCTCAATCTCACAATTACTACTCGGAAATTGGAATCAGAGCAAAACGCCTTTTGAAAATTTTACTCCTGAGATTGGCCGTGGCGCAAGTAGCTCGCGTTTATAATGAAATATCAGCCACAGGAGATGGCAGAGACACGTCCTTACGAGGCTTGTGAATGACTGTTGGCTTCCCCGAACACAACTAAGAGAGATGAGACCGATTAGAGTGATAAGATATAGCAAAAAACTGATCAGAACAGTAAAGTGGCCAACAGGTCAGTAAACCAGGAGTAGAATATATAAGTACATAAACAAATGACGGGTTCACAAAGCGATTTCAGGAACCAAGACCTTACACTCCGATCACATTTAATTTTCAAATCCCAGGAATCATCTCTTAGATCTACCATAGTACCATTCATCCCAGCATCCATTATTCAGCTTCAAGATAATGTCGGATCACTGGATAAAGACATCCTGTTTCAAATTGTAGATTTCAGAGACACGACCCGGTCAGGGATAAGTTATATTGATTCCTTGATTGAGTTGATAGATGCGAATGAAGGGTTTTACGATCGACAGCGGAAGAGTTCTGCAAGTGGAAGGGGGAACAATAATCAGGAGAACAGGAGACAAACAGTTATAAGATCTGCAAATACGGATGATCTAAATAACGGTGACAATAATGGGTTAAATGATGATGAAGATGGTATCGTTCCTATGGACAAAAAAGTGTTCAAATTGACTTTGCAGGATAGCTTTGGAAATTTATGTTACGCTTATGAAATTGAACCATTGAATTTCTTGCGACAGAATAATGAACTTTATCCTATTAAGCTTGGTTCTAAAATCCTAATCAACAAATCCACGAGACTCTTATTCAAATCTTGCTTCCAATTGACGAACAAGAGTTGTCTGTTTTTTGGAGGAGAGCTGGACAAGTTGAATTTTAATCTACTTCAGAAAGAACTGGATAAATGGAAAAGGGAAGTTAATTACGTCGGTTGAATTGCTAGCGGATACGTCTAGTATAGTTCATGAAATGATGAATATTAATGACATATATCGAAATAAGGGTGATAGTAAGAAATAAGAATAAAAAGAAAAGAAAAGTAGATAACACAAATCCAATGTATACTTATACAGTACACAGTACAAGAACTGGCGCAGACATGATGACAGAATACAAGAGTAAATTCAAAACAAACCAATTTATACAAGTTCAAAGCAGAAGAAATATACAACAAAAATGTTTTTATATTTATTTTCTCTAATTACTTTCTAAAAGCAACTCCCATAGAGCCTGCTCGTTAGGATATTCATGATGAATAATACTCACCAATAAGTAATCGTCCAAAACAGATTGAATCAATTGATAAGAATCCGAACCTTTTGGATATAACAATTGCCATTCTCTCCAAATTTTGAAAGCTTCTTCATTCCATGCTCTGAATGATTCTTCTTCAATAATCGTGGTTTGAACAATTTCTCTATCTGGGAAAACACCCCATGTAACACAATTACTATTTTGATTTGTTAAATTGGAATGATAGTAACCTTTATTATCAGCAACATAGTAACTAATCTTCTCGTTGTTTTTCAATCTTGGCAGTAGAAGTTCCCAATCTTTTTTGGAGATGAACGCTTCAACGAACGATTTTTGATAGACATAACCATTTTTTGGACCCCATCCAAATATATTATCACTAGATTTTGCACAATTAGTAGCAGGCTGTGATGATACTGTAAAATAGTTTAATTCGTTTAAGCCAATTAGTTCTTCCTGAATCAATGCAGTTTCAGGGTTCAATCCTAGATCAGACCATGGTAAAGCATCGATTTTCTTACTTAAATAGTTGATAAAAATCTTAGAAAGATCCTTTAAAGTCTTCGGATGACCCCAAAGTTCGTAAGCTTTAACGGACGTAATTTTCAATGATGGACCATACCCATCAATTTCACCATATGCTGGGGATCTAGAATCACCAAATCTACCATTAGGGAAGTCATCCCACGTTGCATCTTTACCTAGTGAGCCTTGCCCTGAAGAAATCGAGATAATTTTTTTGATTTGAGACGAAGAGCTCCTTGAGTTTCTTGCTGTTGATAATCTACGTGATTTGATCAGTTCTTTGGGAGAATCCACAATAATTTGATTAGCTTGTCTAAATCTATTAGCATATGCCGCTCTCTTAGCAGTTGTTGTCGATTCATCGATGTCTTCATCTGATAATGCATCTTCATCGTCGTTCAATTCTTCAAGTTCTTTCTTTTTGAGAACTTGAGATAAGACTTCAGATTCATTAATGATTTGTGCAATCGATTTTTCCAAGTTCAATGTATAGAAATGAAATCCTCTTATCTTATGATCCGACTTTTCATAAATTTCAGAAATCATATCTGAGATAACAGTGACACCAATTTCCTTGACTTTATTATCATCATATTTGATCTCTTCTGGGAACCTATTCAAAACTGACACTGGAACCGAGGCATGTGACAACTTGGAAGCTCTTTGAAAAATGCTATATCCATTGATTGGCATTAAACCAGGTATGATTAAAATATCTTTATTCAATATCTTATCATAAGACCTAACTGCTTTTTCATAATCATGAAACTTATCAGTATCGTAGAACAATTGTGTAATCACAAATTCTGCACCAGCATTAATCTTTTCAGCCAGATATGGCAAATCCAATGCGTAGTTCTGATCAAAATCATGGGAACCTTCAACATGGCCTTCTGGATAACCCGCAACACCGATACAGAAATAATCACCATGCTCCTTTTTGATGTATTTCACCAAATCGACAGCATATCTGAATTCTCCATTGTTAACAAAATTGGATTCGTCCCTTGGAGGATCACCTCGTAAAGCTAATATATTCTTGATACCATTTTCTTTAGCTTGAGCCAAAGCATCATCAATTACTTCTTTAGAAGTATTGGTACAAGTCAAGTGTAAACATGTAGTTAATCCTAGTTCCTTCTGACAAGTAATGGCCAAATCTAGGGTCTTTTGAGCAGTTGAACCACCAGCACCCCAAGTAACTGTGACAAAGCAAGGGCCAAGTAATGCCATTCTTCCTAATCTGGCATATATGTTACGAAAACCATTCTCTGTCTTAGGTGGAAAGAATTCCAAAGAGAAGAATTTATCATCGTCTTTCAGGGCTCTGATTTTATCAGATATCTTTACTGACATGATGCGTTAATACTGTGTGATTCTATTGTTCTACTTGTGAAGTGACCTACTCTGAGTATGTGAAGTAAAGACAATACCAGATAAATAATGACAATCTTCAAACCCAAAACTTTCCAATCTACTGCGTACATTGAGTCTTGTATAGAAAGTTCATGGTAAAGCAGAGTCAAAGAGTCAACGGTCGTGCACATATGCACATGATATGCAGAGTGGGACGGGTGCCACCCCTATAGTAGCATATATCTAAGTCGATCGTCTAATGAATTAAAAACACGTACAAGGTGCGGCTTCATCAAGAAGCTACTATATGCTAAAATATATATTATATATCTTATGGAATCCGGAGAATAGATCGTAGTCCAACTTGCTTTATTAGATGGATTGGTTGACTATTTATTGATTGACAACAGGAACTTGTCAGAAAATTACATACGTTTATTGGCCAAATATGACTGACTCTTTGTTTGTTCTAGATCATGACGAAGAGCCCAAAATTTCCCATGATCCATCAATCAACGATGAAGCCTATGAGGCCAGTATCGCAGGCGAATTAACAGCACTATTGCAGAAAGATAACGAGCCGAGTGATGATGACAGCAGATTACCTGTCGTCGAAGAAGTGCCTGAATATGACACAGGTAACGAGTCTCACCAGAAGCACCTCAATATTTCTCTGTCTTTGAATTTAGAATATCAACAGCAAATTGTTCAGGATCTAGTTTCTGAAGATGGATTACTGATTCTGGGTAAGGGCTTAGGATTGCTCCCGATTGTGTCGAATTTGCTACACATCTTAAGCTTATCAGTGATAAAAAACAAGAGATCCCTCATCTTGCTGATCAATGCTACTGATTTTGAAAATACGAAAATCAACGAAGAGTTAATGGAGCTATCATGGCTCGATACTGACAACGATCATAAGGTGAACTTTATGTCAATAGGAGGCGACCCTACAACCGTCGACAAAAGAAAGAAAATATATGGAAAAGGAGGAATCTTGTCCATATCCAACAGAATATTGGTCACTGATCTATTGGGTGAAATTATAGATCCTAATTTGATAACAGGATTAGTCATCTTACACAGTGAAAGAATAAGAGAGTACTCAACAGAGAGGTTTATCATCAACCTCTATAGACGAAAGAATAAATGGGGCTTTATCAAGGGTTTATCTGATGATCCAGAAAATTTTGTCATAGGTTTCCAACCGTTGTACACAAAAATGAAGTATTTGAAGTTGGAAAGAGCTATGTTATGGCCAAGATTTCATGTTGACGTGACGCATTCGTTGAAATCAAGGAAATCAGATTCAAAAGTAACAGAAGTCAGTGTTGGTTTAACAAGCTATATGCTCAAAATTCAAACAGGATTAATGGCATGTATAGAAGCATGCATTGGAGAATTGAGAAGACACAATCCAGAATTGATGAGCGAATATTGGTCTATGGATAATGCCTTAGACCAGGATTTTGTTACTTCAATAAGAGTTTCTTTGGAACCTGCTTGGCATAGGGTTTCAAGTACTACCAAACAAGTGTTGTTTGACTTATCGACTTTAAAGACCCTACTCTCACATCTATTCACATTGGATTCTGTTCAATTTTATCAAGAATTGGTGAGTATCGTTGATGCAAATAAACCTTCTGTTACTAACAATAACAGATCGATGGCTCCGTGGTTATTATTGGATGAAGCTATGACTGTTATTTCCTGTTCTAAAGCTAGGATCTTCCACAAGATTAAAGATTCCGACAATGAGGAGGATGAATCTGCTACTAATTTACTAGAAGAGTTGCCCAAATGGGAACAATTAGCCATGATACTCGATGACATAAATGCAGAAAAAGAGTCCAAGCGTGATTCATCTTCAGATGGCCCTATTCTACTAATGTGCTCCTCAAATCAAGTCTGTAATCAGTTGAAAATGTTTCTGTCAACATATAAGGAACATAAAGACTCCGGTAACAAATTCTTTAGTGCCCGTAAGATGATGATAAATCTATTGAAACAACATCTGAGTTGGAAAAAGCAGGATGCCTTTAGAAGCAACAAGATTCAAAAAGAGCTAAATAAGAAAACAGCTCCAGGCCAGGAGTCTCTCACCTCCAACGATGCCAATACAAACGGATCAGCAGAAGACATAACAATCTCAAGAACGTTTACGAGAAGACGTCAACCTCTAAATAAGAGACGAAGACAGAGGGGCGGATCAACTATGTCATCATACGATAGGATGTTAAGTAGGAATGAAGACGCATCTTCTTTGGGCGATGTGGACGAATCCATGATTGATCGTTTGGAAAGTCAAATAATGACCAACGAGGAAAATGACCCTGAATACAGCGGAGAAGATGAGGAAGATATCGAATACCCAGTTTTGAAAGGTGTGCAACTTGAAAGTTTAGATTTAGCGAATGATAATGAGTTTGAATCTTTTCTTGAACAATTTGAGACCCCTCCTGCTGAAGAAGTGAATTCTATTTTACCCACACAATCTCACCATCCTGGATTAATCTATGAATACATTGATAGATCTGAACAAGTCGTAATTGAGAAGTTCCACGGAAGACAGGATGATTTTTTATTGGAAGAGTTAATGCCTTCTTACATTATCCTCTATGAACCTAACATTGGGTTCATCAGAAACGTAGAGATATTCCAATCATCCAGAGCAAACAACCCAGCAAGATGCTTCTTCATGTACTATGGTAGCTCTATCGAAGAACAGAATTATCTTAATGCGATCAAAAAAGAAAAGGACGGTTTCACGAAACTTATCAGAGAGAAGGCAAACCTTCCCAAATCATTTGCCACTGATGATGATGATGCAGCAAAGTTTGCAATTAATTTCAGTACTCCATTGAATAATACAAGAATAGCTGGCGGATCAAATCAAGGGATACAGAAAATTAAGGTCCTTGTAGATATTAGAGAATTTCGTTCACAACTACCGTTCTTATGTCATTTGTCAAATCTTGAAGTGATTCCAATAATGTTGACCGTCGGCGACTATATTTTATCACCGAAGATCTGTATAGAGAGAAAATCTATTCCCGATTTAATAGGCTCGTTGAAAAGCGGAAGATTATATCAACAATGTGAACAAATGTTCAGATACTACGAGCTTCCTACATTATTAATTGAGTTTGAAGAAGGGAAATCATTTTCCCTTGAACCATTTACCTCATATAAGAACGGTGGCGCAGGGAGTACAGCTTATGGAAACGGAGCAGGCCTAAACGCTGGTGCGAATTTCCAACAACAAGATTTACAATTAAAACTAATGATGTTGTTAGTCTCCTTCCCAAGTTTAAAAATTGTCTGGTCAAGCTCTCCGTTCGAGACTGCGCGGTTATTCAGAGAGTTGAAGCTTAATCAAGATGAACCTGACTTGAGTAAAAGTGTTAATGCGGGCTTGAATCCTTTATTTGACAAGGACACTTACTTCAATGATGTAGCAATTGATTTGATTCAAAATATTCCAGGTTTGAGCTCTGTGAATTGCCATTTGATTACAAATAGAGTAAAAAACCTGAAGGAATTGAGTGGGATGACAGAAAGCGAGTTGGGTAAGTTGATAGGTAATGAAGCAGCTTCAAAAGTAGCTGGATTCTTTAAGAGAAGTGTTTGATTTACAGTGACCTGTTATAATAACAAGATATATTTAATTGAATGTATTTATTATTAGAAAAAAACACTACATCATTAGGCTTACAAATTTTAAGAACTATAGTAACCGGGGACTATTAAACTCACTCGACCAAATGTTGTAACTTGACCATCAATTTCGTAGATTCAACCGCCTGGATAGAAATTTCTTGTGGTAAATTCGGCGTCATCAAAGCACCTAAGATAGATTCGTCAGCAGGAAATAACTTAGGAGTCAAATTTAATTTTCTCAACTCTTTCTGAGACGCTACATTGGAAGATGCATGTTCAATGGCAAATTTCAACAACTTGTTAACCAGTTCCAGACATTTCCCAGAGATATGAACGTACAATATCTTGTTTTCGTAGTTAGTCTTGGCATAAATAGCAGCAAATATGAAAGCCAATTTTAATAGACCAGCACCTATAGATTCGGGAGAGGTTAAAAGCTTCAATGCGATGTTGGATTCGAAGTTGGATTCATCAATAAGGCCAGCCAATATCAAACTACTCAATATTGCTTCTAAACAGGTAGCTAATTTATCTTGGAAGGGCTCGATACCTTGATGCAACTTATCCAAGGGAATAATTGAAATCAAGTGACCAATCACTCGAACGATCAAGTCACCATTTTTCAAATTTGCAGAGCCTAGGTATAGTTTAAGTAAAGATAAAACTTCCTCATCTTTGTCGTTGCCCGACAAAATCAAACCAATAAGTGTCTTATTTGAATTTGAACCACATAATATCTTTGAGAAGATATCGACAGAATATGATTGATATTTATTCAATGATGGATCATATTTTGAAACGTATAACCCGGCATCAAGTTCTTCTTTATCTAGTTGACCACCAAAAGTTAAAACTAAAACCAGTATCAGAAATGCCTCCTTCGAAGAGCGCAACTCGAC
>JAKTQZ010000052.1:60000-82726 GCA_030579435.1 Ogataea nitratoaversa
CTTATGACAAATGAATAGGATATCAAAAAATTGAATTACGAGTTACACTACATTGTTGTTCATCGGAGCAATCAAAAAAGAAAAGAGTATCATTGAAACCTGTCAAAGGAAAAGGAACGAAGAAAAGAAAGAAAACATTGTTGAAAACAAAAGGATTGATGTCGTCACGATTGCCCTTATTTCAAAGTCAGTATTCATTATAGAGAAACTAGACAAGCAAATCTCACAAAAAAACGATGATAAAAGATCGGCATTACAGAGACATTTAAACTTCATAAGCTTTTCTGAAAGATGCAACATTCATTCCAGGTTTAACCTTATCAATCAGATCTCTTCTATCCAGAGCCAAGAACGCTCTTTTCAAAGTCTCAATCAAACTGGTTGATTGATTACTTTCCAAAACTTGTGTGGTATTTCCTGACTCCACTTCATGCATACTTAAACCAACCAGTAAATGTTCAATTGCATCTTTATACATTCCCATATTGATAAATGAAACACCTAAATTGTATCTGGCACGAACAAAATTTGGATTCAAATGTAAAGCTTTAGAATATGCTTCAACAGCTTGTTCAGGTCGATTCGAATTAGCTAATGAAGCACCCAATCTGTTCCAACTTAATGCATCATCGGGGTTTCTACTGATGGCAGCTTGGAAACAATCCATCGTTTTGTCGTATTCTTCCATGGAATAAAATAAGACTCCTAGGCCGGTTTGAACATCGGCATCCAAATTAGCACCATCTGGTGATATTTGTGCAGCTTTGATGAACAATTCCGTCACCCTTTTATTCAAAGAGAATCTATCATCAGCTTGTATTTCAGGATTGGATGCTCTAGCACGTTCAGCAACTTCTGGATATTTACTTTCGATCCATCTTTCTAAAGTTGCATATGCTGCATTATCGTAACCCTCATTAACATATGAAATTGCGAGGGTCATCAAAGCAGTTAAATTTTGTGGAGAAAGTTCTAAAACTTTCTCTAACGCTGCTATACCAGCCAGCTCTTTTTCGTTTCTTGTTTGTACTTGACCTAATCTTAACCATGCATCAACATGACCTGGATTTTCTTGAACTGCAGCTTCAAAAGCTAGTGCAGCTTCGCTTAATTTAGCACCACTTTCCATTAGTTTCAAACCAATTTCATAGGCATCTGGATTATTTTGAAATTGATTACCTTCTTCAAACTTATATTCACCATAATTGATTCTTGTCTGGGCATATTTTTCAAAATCCTTTTCCCATTGGGCTTGGAATTCTTCATTAGACAGAGTAGCATCAGCGTAGTTTTGTTGTGGTTCTTTATTTTCCCAACGTGACTGAGCGGCATTCATTTCAGCTTCAAACATATCATTGGAAACGGTATGATCAGCGTAACTATCTTGAGGGTGACTGGCTTCAAATTGTCTTTGACTTTCTTCCCACTGGGCTTGAAACTCATCATTAGAGACAGTATTAGCGGCGTATGAATCTTGAATATCATCCCAAACCTGGTCAAAAGCTGATTCTTTAGAGTCGATAGTTGTTTCCTTTGCCCCAGCAACATCCTCAACTTCTTTAAAAGATTCTTCCCAGTTGACATCCTGCATTGAATCCAAATTTTGTTGCTGTTGATGTTGTGGTTCATGCAATTGTTGTGGTTGCCTATAAGCCATATTTCTCATGTTATTCATCATCATACCACCTCCCATCATCATGCCTCCACGCATCATCGGCTGGCGATTGCTTTGCAATGGTCGCTGGTGTACTTCATGTGGTTGAGATTGTTGTAGAGAAGCAGGTGCAGGTGCAGCATTCATGTATTCATTAGACCATCCTGATTTAGGAGCTGTCTGTTGTATAGGTTGACCTGCAATGCTGCCCTGATCAAAGTTAGATGCAAATGACGGTTGAGAAATATTATGATTCTGTTGATGATGGTTATGAAGCACATTGATTTCATTAGCCATAGGCTCAAAGTTGAAATGATTTTGATTCTGTTGATTCATAAATGATTCCATTTGTAGTCTATCTTGTTGATTCATCATCATTTGTTCCCTTATTTGATTAGGATCTTGATGGAGTTGACCATTAGCAGCACCGCGCAAGGACTGTTGTATCGAGGTATCATTTTGGGAATGTTTAGTAAATTGAGATAAAGGATTGGCACCTGTAGCACATTCTGATCCACCTCCAATAAAAGACATGGCTCTACCGATATCCAGGTGAAGTTAGTTAAATATTACAAAGATAAAACTTTTGTATGTACTGGTATGGTATGGTATGGTATAGTATCTATGCGCAACTAACTACTAACGATTTGAAATAATTGAATTGCAACAACGAGAAAAGAAAGAACTAGGAGTGAAAAAGTATAGAAAAGATGGAGAAAAAATCTGACAAATAATAACAGTATATCAAGCAGACCGATTTGGTTTTATAAATTTATCTCGTATACTCGATTTCTCACATGTAGACTGTAAATCCAAGCTAATCAGAAGGCGGTGGTTACTATCGGGTAAAATTGCCTGGTTGAGAATTTTGAGGGAGGAGAGTGGCTGGAAAGTTTAGGGCTCAGTAGAAAAGCCACTCGATTTGCCATTTATTAATATTTAATAATAATATTTATTTACTCCCCCATCGGGGCGGGCCCCGCCATATTATAAAAGATTGGAGTTGAAGTTAGTGCACAGCCTTTTCATAAATCATGTATACATTGTACAACATTAAAATCGTTTAAAATTTAGTATTATAAGTTTCAACTTTCAAGTACTGTGAAACATTTTAGGTATATACTATATAGTATATACTATTTTTCTATCTTAAAAATAAAAGTAAATTCAAGTGTCTATACTACATCAATCGATTGGTGCTATCATCCCCAAAGATGATAAAAAACTTTATATCAACCCCATCTATGTGATTCATCTCCTCCTTCCCATTCTTTTTCAAGATATCCTAATTCTTTTTTGACCCTTTTAACTGTATCTGGATCACCCATATTCTTACCTAAATTATCACTAAGTTTGATAGCTGGGTATCCATTGGCAGATTTCAATTTAATCACAATGTTCAAAGGAGGAGAATTCTCAAAATCATTAGATAAATTTGTACCTATACCAAAAATAGCTTTCAAGCCAACAGAATCAGCTTTAGCTTTATATTCAATACATCTATCAACATTCAATGAATCACTATAACATATGATCTTTGTGAATTTTTCAAGTTTCAATTTGTTATAGTAATGATTCGCTATCTTATCGGTATATTCTAAAGGTGATCCTGAATCTTGTCTAACACCTGCATAAAAATCAGAATATGGAGGTGTTAACACTTTTAAGAAAGCATCTGTACCAAAAGTATCTGTCAATGCTAATCCTGCATTAGAATTACCCATAGTTGATAACCAATAATCCATAGCCAGCCTATTAGCATTCGTGTAATCTTGGGTGATTGAAGCAATACCCATGAACCATTCATGGGCCACGGTTCCACTAGGCTTGACATCAAACAATTTAGCAAAATAAACATTAGAAGTTCCTAAAAACAAATCTTTCTGTTTGGGTAACTCAATAGCTGCTTCAACCAAACCCTTCATAACAAGTTGCTGGGTCTTAAATGATCTTCTTCTACGTGTTCCAAATTCACTGAATGCACATCCATTTTTGAGTAATCTTAAACCTTTCTGTTTTGCTTTTTCTTCTTGTCCATCATACGTCCAATTCGTATCCACAAATCTGAAATATGCTTCAGAAATCAAAGCAAGTAGGGGAATTTCATATAATGTGGTATCCACCCAAGAACCAACAACTTCAAGACCAAAGTTAGCTGGGTCATCAACGTTGAAGAGCTTAACTTGAGTTGATGGATCTAACTTGAAAGTTTTAAGAAATTCCAGGTACTTGGCAGGTAAGAATTTAATAGTTTTCCGCAAATAGTCAATTTCATCATCTTTGAAAGTCAATTCCCCCAATGCTTCAATTTGTAATTTCAACCAATCAATTGATTCTTGATTCAATTGTTTAAGAGGGGTTCTGTTTTTATACGTGAATTCAGTTTCTGGAAAAAAGTAGACAAAATAAAGTTAGTACTTCCTCAGTTTCGGAATGTCATTGTTTGGAGAATAAAACGTGTACTTACGTGCAGTGGGGAAATTTGTATATATAGCAGCATGCATAGTCAACTTATAAAGATCTGTATCCAAAAAGGATAAAATAACAGGATCCGTAGACATTTTTTTTTAATGAAGTTATATTGTGGTTAGTTAGTTAGTTAGTTAGTTTGCTTGTTGAGTGTTTAAACGATAGTAGGAGAACAAGGTTCTAGATAAAGAAGCAATTGAATTGAATTGAAAAAAAAAAAAAAAAAGCCAAAATTGTATTAAATAAAGGGGAACTAGGACCACTATTTATACTAAATAATTGTTTGCAACTAATAAACAACTACCCTTCAACAACGCCAGGACATTTATAAGTGAAACTACCACAAATAGGTACTATAACCTACTGTTATCTATTCTTATAAAGCTATCAAAACTGTGACAAAAAAACACAAAAACATGGCTTCGTGATTATGTAATCCAATTACTAAGGGAAGGTATCTGTTTTTGGGGGGCTGTCGGAGGTAAAATTCTTTGCAAGTTTTCGACGAGAGTGTTTCATTGGCTAGATTTGGTCATTCCAAAAGCTTTTAATTGTTACATTGTTTTAGAATCCACAGTAAGATTGGAGGGGTCATGCATATTATATTTTACTTTTACTTGTGTGGTTATTAGTCATATGTACATCATTTTTATATTTGGTAACAAGTAACAACAATTCTCAATATTGATATAATTTTGTTGTTGTATCGTATATTTAAGTCTATTATGAATGATATACATCATATAATTATTAATATAAATAAACTAAAAGGTGAAAGTAAAACACAAACTATTTAGCGCTGAAGTTGTAAACTGGGTAGAAAAAGAGCAAAAGCAAAAAACTGGCGCTCGCTTTGCAAACAAACAACACTCACTTTCACTCACTCAGCGCATATGTAATTTTAAAAATTTAAAAATTTAATTTAAATAATTTGAAATTTGTTTTTTTTGAAATTAGCGCCGAGGATTCAAAGTTGGGAATTTTGTTTAGAAAAATTGTCGTGACCTGAGCGTGCGCTAATTTTTTTTGGGTACAAAAAAATCTATTGTGACCCTTTTCTTTGTTTGTGAACGGATTTTTCTTAATCATTAAATGGATTTCAAGTTGACAAAATTTGAGTATTTAGTATAGTAAATATAACACATTTTTTGGTAGTATAAATAATAGATATCAATGGAAAATTATGAAAGTATAATATAAACAAAAAATTAACCAGTTTGTTGTGAAATTAGATTATAGAAATTAGATTACTAAATTGGGACAAATTTTTATCTCTGTAGAGTTTTGGAATTTCGTTATTTAGTCAATCTTTGAATATTACACAGTATATAGTATATACTGTGTCCAACTTTACCATCCTATAGATTATATCAAATTAGTTTCAATGTCTGTAATTCAAAGCCATAGTAATCTTAGATAGTTAAATGAAATTTATTATAAGTATTTTACAAACTTTTTTTGTATATGATAGTTAGTGTATAAATGGAGTAAATTAATACTTGACCGAGAACGCAAAACAAACCATTAATTAATTAATTAATTAATTAATTAATCATATAAGGATCACAGGAAAAGACTATTAAAAATGGCGCCTAGTGAAAGGGAATTGGGGCGTTGGGCGTTGCGCGCAAATGGGGGTCTAGGCCCTAGACTCTAGACCCTGGGCTCTGTTATCTGCCGTACGTTGCTTATCAACCAGGATCCATCCCAAATCATCATGAATTCGGACTTGATTCTTATTGTTATCTCATGAATACTAAATTTGAGCTTAGTTCATATATATATACATATAAAAGCAAGGAGGAATCCAAATAAACCAGATTCGAAGTTAGCTTTACTTTTCTTCAACTAGCTTGCTTTATCAATCATTGTTTCACCGCATCCTGGTGGACCATCCGATAACAATTCTTTTGGTTCCTGCAATAAAAGGGTATTATTAACAGAAAAAGAGTTTTGGATGTGTTAATCGGCATGGTACACTTTCCCTATTTGAAATACGGATAGCATTAATATGGTTTCTTAGTTTGAAATTCTAGAATTGCATGTACCGTGTATATCCCCAATATGCTTCAAACTATATATTCATGACATTCAGTATTGAAGCTTTCTAACAGTTGAGCAATAAAGCAATCATCAAATAAGAAAAAGTATATTATACTCTACTTTTGCTCTAGAAATTTGATGATATAAAAAGACTCAAAATATCCATAAAATATAAGTTTACTTTAAGCTTCATCTACTGTTCAATCAATCAATAATTATCCAACAAAGCTCCAAAAGAGAAATGACAAAAGGTTCAAAAGGTTCACCAGTTTCAAGTAATCCAAATGTTTCTGCTGCTCAAGCAAGAGCTTCTGCATCTGTCAAAACTGCAGGAATTCAACAACATAATGCGGATGCAAAGTCAAATCGTACTTCTCAAACCAATCATATGCAACAAGAAAATGCTAAGATGAAATCTGATAGGGCTCAATCCAACAATGGTAAATAAGTTGAATAAAAACACAACAATCAAACAAATTTATAGTGTTTCTAGTCTTTGAATTTATATATTTTCTATCAAGCAGACCTCGCTTATTATTTGTAAGATCATATCACAGTATAATTGAAACCATAGTAAATATTGTAGTATGTTCAGTGCTGGATGCCCTGTGTAGTACCAATTTCTGGAAACGTAACACTTCCTTTTTGTGGCATTTGCGTGACCAGTAGATTAGCTATATATCTGCTACTTCCCAAAAAATCTATATAGTATATAATATATATAGTAAATACGCAACATTTTCATTATAGTTTACACGCCATTAGCTAAAGGATATTCTAAACTTACAAAAAAAAAATTCATCAAACCTCACGCTCAGACTAAAAGGGGACATCTTCTCCTAACCCTGCAATTCTATCACCATCAGTGATTTTTTTCCCATTTGGCACCTGAGGAGCAAATTTCTCAGTTAGTAATATTCTTGAATTCCTCATCTCAAATTCAGTTAATCCGAATACTTTCAACCCATGAACAACTGTAATGTACTTATCGCCCCAATTGGATTCAATTAGAATTATTATTGATTTAATTGAAAACTCATTCATAATCAGTTGAATTTCATCTAAGATTGGGAAACTTTGATATGTTTCGCTTTTCTTGACTGAGAACTCAAATTCACTGATCTTAGCATAGTTTTTCAATTCCTTTAGAGCAAAGTCCTGGTTAAAATAATTTGATAATCTTTTCCTAAGTATCTTACCATGCTTTCCATTATTAGGTTCAACTAATAAACTAACTTTCTTAGGTGCGGCTTTTAGTAAATAATTGACTTTTGGATAGGTTAATCCGACTTGTTTAATATAGACTGGTTTACTCAATTTCACAGCTAATGTGATTGGTAAATCCTCAGTTAAAGCTTGCCAGTATTGGTTGTTGTTCAATAGTGCATTAGAAGGTGAGTTTTCTTTTTTTGTTAAATCAATATCATTCAAACCTATTAAAGCTCTCTTTGGCCCCACAGTATGTCTTTTGATAAAATCTATCCATCCATTCAATACTCTATCTAGTACTTTGGTTCTAATTCTTTTCAACTTTGGTAAGGTTGTTAGTCTATCAATTATACGCGCACCGTTATCATAACTTGCAAAGTCGAAAACATTTGATGATTGTAGTTCGTATCTCGAGTTCAACTCTTTGGTGATCGTGGATTTCACCATACGAGCCAAAATATTAGGATCTATGACGGGTCCTGTACCGTTGTCTCCATTACCATAAACAAATTTAGATTCTAATTCATCTCTCAAATTACTCAAATCGTGTTTTAAAGCCAACTGGGTTGACGTTATGGTGTTTTCTAAGTCATCTTTGGAAACAAATTTGATATTGCTTTGAGTCGCAATTTCAATCAAATATTTTTCTAAATTAATCTTATTTTCTTTGATAAAATCTTCCCACGATTGATGTTCAGGGTGACTATGTTGAAGCGGCGTAGTATCATTATAGAACATATTTGATGAAATTAAGGATTTGATGTATTCATCGAACTCAGGTATAGTTTCAAAGCCAGTGCCAGGTGCGTATTTAACAGGAAGCAAAGAAGGAAGGCTTTCGAAAATAGATTGATAAAGATTCTTATCGAGATTTGTAAATTGTTTATCTAACTCATGCTTCCATGACTCTATGTCCTTCACTTTAAGGTTCAACTCTTTCAAAGTTAGTTCAACAGTACGTAATTTTTTCAGGATAATCGGATCATAAGTATTGTCTCCATTCGAAGAAGCTTGCAAAGGTAATGATTTCAATTCTTCTAAATCCGTTCGTAATGAAGCAACTTGATTATTGATATTTCCGTAACCACTTCGTATGGTCGACACTTCTAACACATTTTTCTCAAAGTTCACCAAAAATGTGCTGAATTGACTATCCAGTTTCTTCACTTTGGTTTGGAAATCGTTATTAATCTTTTCAAGTTGTGTGGATAACCCATTATATGAAGATTGTAAAAGTATTTGTTTGGATGATAAATCTGCCAGCTTTTTCTCAAAATTGTGGAATTTATGATGAATGAGACCAACATCTATCGAACTTGAATATGAATTGTTTATGGATACAAGTTTAGAGATCAAGATAAATGCAACGAATATTACTAAAGCTGGCAAGGACTTCACAAAGTATAGAATTATCCTCGATTTGAGTTGTGAAGGAGGCTCAAAACTTAAACCTTTGTCAATCACTTCTTCATCCAGATCAAAATCGTTTTCAAAGATTCCCTCAGGATCCGATTCCTGAAGATCCTCAATCTCTTTCGTTAAATCATAATCATATTCATAATCTTCATCTTCATACTCTTCTTCGTCTTCATCAGTAGATTCATAGTTGGTGTCTTTCATATGTTCTTCATAGTCAGGATCGTTTTCGCTTTCACTATCACTGTAATCAGGTAGTTTGTGATTGCTCTGTGTCTCAAGAGGAAGAATGTCTTCATACATGGGATGATCAACTTCATTATCGTCCGAATAATTATCGTCTCGTTCCTCTCGAATGGGTTTCTTGTTGAGCTGATATTCCCGATTCAAGTATTCAATATCACGTTTCTTGAGAACAAATGTACCCTTATCCTTGATATAACTCGTGTCTTTACTTGATTCATTCAGTACAGAGAAATCCAATCTTGATGCTATGTTCTCAAGCATCTCTTGGGATTGTGTTCTGCTCATTGTATCAACTTGAGTGCTTAAGGGGGGGATCTAGGGACGGACACCAAAAATACTGTGAGCTTCTCAACAACACTCACGCAAAGATGTGACTTGTCAGCAAGAGATTATAATGATGTTTCATACGTTCTTCAATTAGGGACATTTACATTGTTTGCATCATCACAAACAAACACAAACAAACAAATGCTCTTCGCGTCGCCATTTAATTATGGGCGGTGCTCGGTTATCGGGAGACAAGTCTTGTACTGTGTGGTACTTAGAGTGTTGATGGGTAAGTTACTGAAGTAAATTGTCACCACGGCTCTGTTTTATCTTTAACACATTACATATTTTATCGTCTATCACCATAAACTATGACTACTAGCGCGGTATACGTAGTGAATAAAAGAGCAAATTAGCAAAATTTCAGTCACAATGACTGTACACTTGATCTTTATGGTACTTGGGTATTAGAAATAGTAGATAGCAGAACGACTATATTCGTTCTTCCGATTCCTGGACATTAGCACCATTACTGTAATCCCTCTCCCAGGGTTTCTTTCTCTCGTTCAACGTTTTCTTGGAACCAGTCGATGGATCTAACACAGTATTTGGAATCTGTTTTATCCCAGGAATAGGCTTATTATTAACAATTAGGTCAACCAATTCTTCATAATTTGATGAGTATGGAGGTTCAGCAACACTTGCATTTTTCTTATCGTTTTCGGATTGCGTTGCTTCATAAGTGGAGACCCATTTTTCATAGTCTTGTAAATCTAGTATATTCCCTGTTTGCGAGCAGAAGAAGAACACCTTCGATTGAGCGATGAGCTGCTTCTTGTCATCTTCTTTGATTTTATCAAAATCTAACTTACCCTCATTTAGGTCTTTTTGAATAGCTTCATCCGACTCACTACGCAGGATTAAGTACTGCTTGAAGACCTCTGTGAGTCCATTTTGATATTCTTCGTTTGATTCAAAGTTGTAGTCATGGAACTCTCTGTATACTTGAATTTGCTCGGCATCATTGATCAAGTTTGCCATTGTAGTAGGAAATGATAACAATCTATCTATCTATCGAGTACATACATCCAGTTTGACAGAAATTTAGTACTTTAGGAAAGTGATAACCCATCTCTCCAACTCTGATATAACTAATAAAATGTTTCTCTCAGAAATCGCACTCAGCGAGAAAACAAAAATAACCGAGGCCGGCTCATTGTATTATAATGGAAAACTGACCACCAACCACTTACAACCTATAAGTTGAACTGTCTTACTGTTACTATACTTACCTTGTTTGCATGTACTATGATGCGTATCCTCCCAGGTATACTCATGATTACGACTGAAATATATATCCATTACAGAAACACAACCTCGAAAAGGAACCCAAAATGTTCAACAATATTAGATCGATACGGGAAGATCAATATATCACGCTATTTGAGGATTGATTCAATTCCTTTCAAGTAGCCTCTCCTTGAAGAATCCCATAAAGCTCAAATATATACTGACAATAAATACCTAACGTGCAAGCAATCAATGGGTGATAAAATGATCCTATCCTAATTCAATAAAGTGGCATTTTCCAATATGAAAATCATCCATAAACTTGTTATTATACAATTCAACTACTTTGATACTTCTTTCTTCTACTTCCTTGGTTAAGTGAAAACGATAGTTGATATTTTCAATTTTCAAAACCAACCGCAACAAATTTCATAAGACTTAGTAACTTCTTTCGTCTTCGATCTCTTTCTTCTCCAATGGGTTGTAACGCAAAAACTTCTCGATCAAGTCGACATGAGTCAACACCATTCTTCTACAGCAGTATCTTTTCAATTCTAATCTGTCTAAGGCGTCACCTTCAGACATGTTTTCCTCTTGCAAGTAGTGTAAGTAGGTTTCCCACTTGTCACCAACCACTTTACCACAGGAGAAGCATCTAACAGGAATAATCATTTTGGATGTGCGACTGAGTATGTACCTATGTGTGCCTATGTGCTATAGACTGCTTTTCACCGTTCTATTCGAACTAAATACATATTAACAATATCAAATCTCAAATTAATCAATGTTACCTCTAATTTGTATATGTATATCAAGAACTCAGAAATGAAATTTTTTCCTTTGCAGTAATCTGCCGGGTAAAGGGTTAGGTAATTGCTAAGATAAGCGCATTCTTTTTATTTTTTATTTTTTTATTTTTTTGTTTTTTGAAAATTTTCATTCATTTGTAGTAGATAACTAGGGTAGATGAGACTGTGAAAGAGAATCAAACGAACTAGAAGCGTTTTTTTAGACAAGTTCGTAAACCATAGTCCATATAATAATAGGAAATTTATATTTAGATATGGCTGTGTCCGCAAACGATTGGAAACTGAGCTTCAATTCAGGAGGGAGGATCTTGCCAACAGGCCAAATCATCTCTCCAGATGGGAAGTATTCAATAGTACTATTTAAGACCCAGATCAAGGTCTACTCACTCTCCACAAGACAGAGTATAAGAAGCATCAAACTTGAAAACAGAGATTTTAATGATGTTATCGACACTTCATTAAGTAATATCAACTCCTCTATATTATACATATTCACAAGTTCAGGGGAGGTGCTTGCTTTAAATTGGAGAGAAAAACTGAGTAATCCAATTGTGGACCAGTTTACTTTGAATTATGATTCTGGAGTACATGGATCGCTAGTCAAATTGATTAAATTCAACGAACAGGAGACGGAGTTTCACTTGATAACCGGTAAACCACCATCTTCAGCAATCCAAAGGGTCCCACATACCAGATACATTTTGAAATTGTCCAAAAACTCACCATCTAAAGAACTATCGGTAGTTAAAAATGTTATACTTTTTTCAGTCTCCGTAAATAGATCAAAGGTGGTGTATCTAACCAATAAAAATCAACTTTATTACTCAAGATTTATAAATATTAACGAAGAAGATGTGAAAACTGAACAAGTTATCTTCCCATTCAAGACTACTGTCACTTCATTATCAATCACAAGCAGTGATGACCCAGTTATTGCCTTAGGTACCATCTCCGGTATAATTCAATTGATTTATGTTTCTGATCCTTCCAAACCTCAAAGATTACTCAAATGGCACATTGATCAAGTCAAATCTTTAGCATTCAACCATGATGACTCTTATTTGATATCAGGAGGTTTAGAGAAAGTTATAGTATTCTGGCAATTAGATACCGACAAACAGCAATTTTTACCGAGATTGAATGGCCCTATTGAAAACATTATAATGGATAAATCACACGAAGAATTATACGGTATCACCATAAATTTGAACGACGAAAATGATTTAGAATATTTAGTATTGAGTGCAGTCGACCTTACATCAAGATTGAATGTCAACAGTGTGAGACCCAAATTTGCGACATCAATTACAACTATAGAGAAAGACAAGAAGAAGTTATTGAAGCAAAACGTTCAAATTGATGAAAATACAATTACTAAAATCAAACATGATTATACTTCAAAGTTTGAAGTTCATCCAATATCAAAACAGTTATATATTCCTTATGGTGCCTATTTACAAGCATACGATATGATCAAAAATGAGCAGTCGTTTGTGATGACAGCAGCCTCGATTATTCAAGCAGGTAAAGTGAAGAGCGAGACATTGATTCAAGATTCATCGATTGAATTGTTCTCTTTTACTAGCGATGGTAAATGGATGTGCTCATTTGATATATTGACCACCCCTGATATAGATGGTTTGTTGTCTGAAAAGGATGTAAAGTATTCTCTCAAATTTTGGAAATATGTTGAAAATACTTCCAATGTTACTAACGCAAATAGCGGTAGCTTTAAAAACTCTGAGACTGGCCATTGGATATTATCAACAAAGATAATCGATCCTCATGGACCTGGAGTTCCAATAATTTCTATGATTCCAGCTCCTTCTTCATATTACACTGGATTAGCATTTTTAACTGCTGATAACAAAGGTGGGGTGAGATTATGGAGACCTAGAATTCCAAAAGAGATTTACAATAAAATTGGTAAAGATACATCAAATAAAAAACTACAACAAACTGCATGGACGTTGAGGAAAATTAGAAACGGTAGTGGCACTTTTGAATCGAATTCAATCAGCATTGCTTGGTCACAAGATTCATCTATTATTGTTATCGGACAAGAAATTTCAATCAACTTAATAGACGTAAATTCGTTCACCGATTTGCATGAGACACAAATCCCATCGTTGGCTGGCTCGAGGATTAGATCTTTGAATATAGTGGACAACAATTTGATTGTCCTAACTAAAAACAGATTAGTCTCATTTAACCTACTAACTTTCAAACAGAATGAGTTAGCAGTTAAAGTTAACAGTCCAATGGGGGGTCAAAATTTGATATGTATTGACACTGATAGAGATTTGATCTGCTTTTCTGTGAATTACTACACTCAGTCATTTGACATCAGATCTAGAGTGTTTGTTTTCGATGCAACAAGCCTTGCACCTGTGTATGTCACTGATCATCCAACTGCCATATCATCAGTAAGATACTCATCTGCTTTATCGAGTTTCACTCTTGTTGACACAGACGCCCAAATTGGGTTATTAAACTCATTATCATCCGGTAATAAATTCTTAGATGATGAGGGTGAGATATTGGACAAGGCATTTGAGATGAACACATTGTTAAACAATGCTAAACAAATGGCATCAATTAGAAGTAGAAATGATGACGATGCTAAACAAGCAGACGCAGATGAAACTGACGAATTGACTCATAAGTTATTGAACTCTTCGTTGTTTGACCCTGCTCTTGAAAATTTAGATGGATTGTCTGTGGAAGCTTTGTTTGATAGGGTCATGCGTATTCTTTAGTTGTTGGCGTCTATCAATTTCCATACAATATTTCTTATGGGTTTAGTTCTACATAACCCCTCATTTATCATTAAGTAAATGATAAAAAACAGTAAATAATAAATAATAAATTTTTTAATAAACGCCGAGGATTAAATTATTAACCAGTACACGTATTTTGGCAGTTTGTCTGTCTCACCACTTCTGAAATATGGAAATATGCCTCTGATTCAAATGACTTTTTTGTGGATAACGTGAAAGAGTAGAATAACGGTATAAACTCCAAAGACAAGTCTTGTGTTTCTTTTCTCACTATACTACAAACAAGACTTATTTTGAAATATTAATCGAATCATGGGAACGTTCAATGCAAGACGTTTCAGATCCAAGAAACAGCAGGCCGAATTTGAGAAATCATTTCTTGGAACGTATCAACGACTAGTTAAGAAGAACTCTTTTTTATACCTTGGCATCCCTATGATGGGATCGATTGCACTTGGATCAGTGCTACTATCGAACTTTACAGCTCTCAGATATGAGCAAAGAGACAATAAAGTGAAGGAATTAGATGAAACTGAATCTCTAAGTCTAGCTACTCAAAAGAGAAGAAAAGTTGATATGAAGGAAGAATACTATAAACTACAAGGTATCGTTGACGATCATGCTGATTGGGAACCAAAAAGAGTCAAACGTCTGCCTGGAGAGTCCGAGAATCTTTGGTGATTCAAAGTTTTCATTTTGCCAGTACATGTGAAATCCCTGGATCCTATTTTCATTAGGATAATGTTTGTTGCATATTGGGTTTTGTATTCATTTTATTTATTTTTCTCTTTTTTGTGGTCGGTTCCTGTTGAAACGTTTAACTACGTTCTTACCTGTTTATAGTTTTGCATCCTTGTTCACATTAATAATCTCGTTTATTTGGTAAATTCATTCAAGTAACACTTCGAAATAGAAAAAGATATTAATATAAATACAGGGCGGTGTGCCTGTAAGATTTATTTATATTTTCAATTTTGTATGCAAATTTTTTTTTCAGACCTCCCTTTATTTAACAATTTATCAAGATGAGTACTTTATTCACTCTGCCTTCACTTCCATCTAGAGACAAGTTTATAAAACTCTGCTAAAAAAAACATTCATTGAAATGGTTTCTTTTTCCTGTGAAAACTGTAACGAGACAGTTGTTAAAAAGAAGTTAGCGCAACACCAAGGCCGATGTTATGGAGCATACTTCACCTGTATTGACTGTTCAACAACTTTTTATAACAATGATCATGTGAAACATACATCATGCATTTCCGAGGCTGAAAAATACGAGAAGGGGTTGTTCAAAGGTAAGAAGAAGGGACAAAACCAAAACCAACAACAGAATAATGTAAAGACAGCAGAAGTGTCTCCAGAACCAGTCAAGGAGGTCAAACCAACAGAAGAAGGAACTAAAGACTCGAAAAAATCCTCTAAGAAATCAAAGACTAGCGAAAAATCCCAATTTGATTTGTCAAAGTACTTGAAAAAAAATGATACTTTATCTTTATATAAAGTTCTGAAAAGTGCTAAAAAAGATCAAAAGAAAGATCAATCTGATCTGCTAAAGTTGATCAAAATAACCAAAGGTGAAGATGGTTCTTTACAATTATCAGTTTGATATAAATCTATGTGTGAAATCTGGATTTTGCATTCAGCCGTTATCTACTAAAATCATTCAATAATTCGCTTATTTATTGTATATGGATACTGGGTAAAGACCTACGAATTTAGATCTTGATTGTATAATTAAAATTTAAACTCAAATATTGAGTAGTACCTGACTGACAAGGTTCTATTTTTTTACAACCACAATTGTTGATTCATCGCACATAAGGGTATAGATTAAATTAAATAATACATAGCATATGATACAAAGTTAGTTGTAAATAAATATAAATGGTAAACTTGAATCGAGAGCATGGTTTGGTTAACGACTGTTAAAAGTATTGACTCAATCAATCTTCTTATTCAATGACCTTCCTAATTTGTTATAGAAACTATGCAGCGTATTACTTGGGAATGTAAGGTTATCCAGTAAGTAATCTGGCAAACACTTGTTCAATTTTTCCAAATTCTCTTCAGAATTACTTCCATCTTGTTCATCATCGTCTTCATCCAACACAGGAATATATACTATCTCGGCAACACCACTCTTACTTATTAACAAGCGATACTTTAATGTACATGTCTCTCCAGATTGATTCATTTTGAAAATCAAGTTTTCCGAATCCTCCGAATACTCAGTACATGATAAACCAGATAGTAGTTCAATGATCTCCAATTTCGTATTGAATAGATCAAGCTCTTTAACAGCCTCTGAAACATTTGATTCAGCATTTTGTTCCAATTGAGTCTTCTCCTGTTGTATATTTGTCAGATCAGACTCGAGCTGCTTATTTTCTTGTTTTAGCTTATTGTTCTCCTTTTGTAACAAATCCATTTGTCTTTTCAATGTGTCTATCTCGTCTTTACTTGACCTGTCATTTTTGAGCAATTTTAAACTTCCCTTTAATGTTTGATTTTCCTTATTCAAGCTGGATATCAGGGAATCAGTAGTATTTTGTTTTCTTTCCATTAATTTCTTATAATCGTTGAACATTTTATCAGACTTGCTATTCGACAAGTCATTTAGTAGGTTAGTTAATGACTTCAAATCCTTGCGTTGAAATAATGCACTAACAGTAGATTCTGTAGGTAATTTATAGTCGCTAAGAGAAGATCCAGGAGTAGCTGTATTGGCGCTAACAAAAGTCCTTTTAACAGGTAAATTGGACGAAGCTCTGTTGGGTGTTTGAGGTTCTTCAACTTGTTTAGTGATATTGCTTGGGATAGAGGAGTTTGACTCTCCTAACTTTATTCTTTTAGAAGGGGATCCATTTAGGTCAGCTGAATGTTCTGGAAGGTTTCTTAATACTTCTGGAGAACGATCTTGCTCAATTGTCACGTCTGTTTCATCTGGAGGAAGAATAATTGAAGTTGGTTGTAACTTCACCGTATCTTTTGATATTTTGGGGCTTGTAATTCTTTCATCAATGTTCTCCTTATCACTACCATTATCGCTGACTGGTGCTGCTTCTACTTCACTTTTGACATTCTCGTCTTCAAAACTCGAGTCAGCCTTTGATGCTGCTCTAGTTCTTCTTTTTGGGCTGACAGACTTTGAAGGCTTTGTTGGTGAGGATGATCCCTTCTTACCAGTTCTCTTTTTCGGTGGCATTTTCTAAATGTAGGACTTGACGATACAGATGACTGACTGACTGACTGACTGACTGACTGATTGACTAATGTATCATCCAAGCTGTAAATATTATACCAGTGGTACAAATTTCCGTTCTGTATAACAAAGACAATACAAATAGAAAACAGATTGAAAACAAAGACAAAAGCAAAACATAAACAAACCACTCATGTTTAATTAACTTTTTATCGCGCGTCTTGTTTCAAATTTGTTTGATCCTCTGATACCTTTTCCACGTACCACGTATGGAACAGGCGCGTCGCAGCCATCGATGGATATATTCTGATACACGTACTAAGACTCAAGTCTCACACCGCACGGCGCACGCGAACAATTCACGAGTTTCCCTCGGGGCCGTGGCTCGTAACTAAACTTTTAAGCTAGTACCACTGGGCCCACCACTGCTCATCAATTAGCCCGGCCTGTGTTTTGAATTTTATCACTAGCCCATATGAGGCTGTGATGGCGGCACCTAAAGAAAGTTCTCTTGCCAGAAAGGATTTATAACTAGTGTGATCATCTCTATGAGCTATGTCTCTATATAACTCAAACATTATTTTGATCCAAAACAGAGCAAACCCAATGACGTAGTAGATGACAGGTGGAGTCTCTAGAATCGAAACCATTAGTAAAGTGACGTTGTAAATAATATGAATCTCTAATATAAAGTAATTGATAACTATCCTCACCCAATTGAAGGGCTCATCTAACAAGAACATTAGCACCTCATACATCAGGCTGTTAGGTTCAAAGTGTCTTCTGACTTCATCGATTGCACTCTCTCTTACATTATCAACAATATGACGAGGAGGTAACATTTCCATTGTAATTATGGATAAAGCTTGAGCAATTCTTTCTTCTCTCAACTCCCTTTGTGCGAGAGCTTGAGCTTGAGCTTGATCTTGGGTTTGACTTCTTCTCTCATCATATCTTGGTCCCCTTTGTGTAGACTCATGCGCATTCCTTTCAGAGTAAATCTTAGTACGAACAGTTTGATGTGCTTGATCAATGCTTTGGTTACGAAGACTTCTTGTGGAAGTCAATAGAGCTGTCTGAGGTCTTGAAATAACAGCTGAACTTGGACGAATGGTTGATGACATCAGAGAAACAGGTTAGTGAATAGGTGATTTAAAGGGAAACAAGACGCAAGACAAAAGTTCAAATTCATGCGTCTACCTGTTTATTCTTGTTCGCAAAAACAAAAAAACAGTACCAAATTATATATCAGAGTAAACAATTTCTGGATGTTTGCTTGTTAGTTTGGCAAGAATTTACCAGTGGCAACAAGTTAGAACAGATCGAAAAGAGGAAGAACTAAACATTATACGCCTGAACCCTTAATTCCTACTTTTTTAATGATCGATCCCGTGCACTGCCAGAAAAAGTTTTTTTATGATAAAAATCACACTCTTAAGGCTAAAAGCCGCTAGCTTTAACAGATTATGTATTACTGACAACTGTAAAAGCATAGAGTAGTTGTATAAGAAGTGTATACAGTGTACAACTGGTACATTCAACCAGTACAATAGTAAACTAAGATAGTTGACTCATAGACTTTGCTATCTGATATCCCGTTACAACAGGTGATATAATATAAAGTTATGAAGCAGCAGTCGGCAACTTAAAGGCTATGGTGATTCTGGAATCCCGCGCACTGTCATTTGAATTCAATGTGGATAACACATGGTACACGTAATATATTACTTAGTCCCGAGTCCTGAGTCTCGATTTGAGTTAACTCAGTAGAGTATG
Organism: Ogataea nitratoaversa; assembly: GCA_030579435.1. Taxonomy (NCBI): domain Eukaryota; kingdom Fungi; phylum Ascomycota; class Pichiomycetes; order Pichiales; family Pichiaceae; genus Ogataea; species Ogataea nitratoaversa. The sequence goes on from JAKTQZ010000052.1 coordinate 79,162, forward strand.
CAATATGATCAACTTAGATTCTATGCAACGAATTTCCAACTTCCAACTTCCAACTTCGAAAACGGGAGTTCTCAGTTAACTGTTAATGTATGAAATCAAGTTTGAAGTTTGAACATATCAAAAATTCGTGCGCTCTGTAGTAGACGATATCCCCCGCGGGTCTTTTATTCACTACGCCCGAAGAATAATCATCACACGCGTTATAACTTTCAACTTACAAAATCCCCAGTCTCTCCCCGCCTCTCACTGCCGTCTGCCCATTGCCAGGGCCCCAGCTGCTAGCACCACGTGAAATTTATACGTAGAAGCTTCAAGCGACCCTGGGGCCTGGGCTCTGGGCCCTATGCCCTACTGGGCTTGGAGAGTCTGAAATTTGAATTTTCTGGGAGCTTTCTGTGGACTGGTTACTGAACAACTCACTGATAGTGCCTCTACCAATTTTCTAGGCAGGATCAACAGAAATAAATGCAGTCAAGATTCAAAACATGAGAGAACAACTGAAATGAAAACAAACATTATCATATCATATACTCTTTCTTATTGTAAACTATTTAGGATTCATACTATAATCCATTGTCCAGAACTTTCTTATTCAATTTGGTCTTTCATAGAGTCGAGTTCATCAGTTCTTGTCAGTTTTAAAGTTGAAATCATCAGCAATTTGCACCGTTTCCAGTCTCATAGATTTTCAAATTTCATCTTACTGGACAGAGTATAGACTCTAGAGTAGTAATTGAGTTTTCCTAGATCCAATCAAAAAACTGATCTATATTGAAAGTTACACGCACGAGAACATCTAAGTTGGCTTTAATAATTATTTCAAGATCACCACTTTTCCAACAATCTTGATTTTAAATCGAGAATTAGACTCATTGTGATTAATTTCTTGTACATATACATATAATATTCATTCACTTTCACATTCACTATACAATATAACTCGTTATGGCTGTCCTATCTTTTCGCTCAAGGTCTAGATATAGAGTGTATATCCTTTTTGTATTTATACTCACAGTTACATACTTCTGTTGGCCAAAGACCAATCTACAACAATTATCAGACTCGATCCCTTCATTAAAACAAATACATACGTTGGCTCAAGATGGTCTTGTGCACATGAATGATCTCACAGCGGGAGTCGATACAACCAGTTTGGAGACTCCCGAAGACACCTCATTATATCAAGTGAGCACGAAACCTTTAAGAGCAGACTTCAATCCAAATAGTAACGATATCGAAGTGCCTCATATCATAGAAATTGATAATATCAATAAAGCACTAAGCACTCTAAATTTAAAACCTTTAGAAGTCGAGGGAGATACTGCAGAAGGTTTAAGTGAACAGCAAAAAGCTGCTATCATGACACCACCTCCAGCAAAGATTAATTTGATATCTGATCTTGTTACAAATGCAGCATACAACACAATACAGTCGTTACAAGGTTTCGTAGGAAACAAAGGTGTTACACCTGATGTGAATTACTATGAAGATTTATCATGCTCAGATACCAAGTACACCACTATCGAAGAGAGACTCATTAGTAACTCTGAACCTCTACTATTAAAAGATGATTTATACGACGTTAAAGATTATTTATTAAACACTGAGTATAAACCTTTAATTACCATGGGTGACAAGGTTGGGGATAAAATCGATGACAACTGGTTCAGATTTTCAGGATCTTCTGTTTGGTTACCCGATGAACAATGCCATTTAATGGTTAGTAGGGTGATATATGCTCCTGAATCCAAAAGCAATCCAATTGCGTCTTTCTTAAGAGTCCAGTTGTTTGATACAGAATGGAAAGAAATCAAAGGTAGACGAATAAGATATTATGATATCACTGAACAAGAAATCGATAAAGTTTTAAGAGATTATAACTCTGCAAATGATGATAAAGTGTTAGATGGCATCTCTATAAAGTTCCCAACTGTGCTAGATATCCCATTTGACCCAAAGGTCAAAAGTAAAGAGTTGTTAGGCCCTGAAGATCCAAGAGTCATTTTCAAGGACGGAGAATTCTCTAAAGAACCTGTTGTTTTTTTCAATATGCTGACTACAGATGAGAAGAGAACAATGAATGCTGTTTTTCCATTAAGAAAACCAAATCCAAAGACCAAAAAATTAGATCTAGTTCAATTTAAAGTTTCAGGAGCTAAGGCATTAACAACTCTTTCTATGGAAAAAAATTGGACCCCATTTTTTGATACTATAAAGATAGGGGATTCGAAAAAATCCAAAGGCCATGTCCAATTTCTGTATACTCTGGATCCACTTGTTATCTTCAAGTGTAGTTTAGAGACTGGTAAATGTGAAAAGATTCAAGATAATGTTTACTTTTCAGCATTTTCACAACAAGCAAAGGCTTTCCTTCGAGGTGGTACTGAGCTTGCTGCAATTCCAAGACAAGTTATTCAACTGTTGAACAACGGTGATACCCAGAAAAGATTACAAATGTGGGTTGGTTTTGCTAAGAGTCATATCAAATCATGTGGATGTGGTGATACTACTTACAGACCAAGCTTGTTTCTATTAATCAAAGAAGATGGTGTTTTCAGAATTGAGTTAATGACCAGCTCGTTAGACTTTGGAATGGATGTTCAGTCGTGGGAAGACGTCAAATCCAGTAAATGTGGACCAGGTCCTAATATATTAACACCCAATGGAATCTCCTTTTGGAGTATAAATACACCTGATCATCCAAATGAGGGAGATGAACAATCCATCCCATTATTCAAAGATTATATGGGTTTAACCGTTAGTGAAGCAGACGGAAACAATAAGATTATCTTTTTGAAAAATGTTATAAATTACATTTTCGGCATTTATCACGAAGGTAAGTATATGCTTGGCGATTATGATCTCGATGAAGGCGTTTTGGATCGTACTAGAAAAGTCAGTGAGTGTATGCTAGAATCATCAATTCAATACTGTGCAGCTTATGGGAAAGCTCATTCTAAATATGAAATAGATAAGACTGTTGACTGAATCAGCAAGTCATTGATTAATTTGTCCTTTTTTTCCCCTTGTTTTTCATTTCTCTTTTTTTCATTTGCTTGTTTTCACTTCTTATTTGTACGTGGATGCTGATTTATAGATAGATGGCCAGAATCAATCATATAGTCTGTCCCCTTTCTCCTCTTACATGCATACTCATATGTCTATAATATTTTCATTATGTTTTGCTTTTTCTGCTCTTAAATTTTCTCATTTGTTGTATTCTCATAAATATATTATCATTATATATCCTTATTACCACGCTTTTTATTTCCCTGATGTATTTTGTTTTGTAGCGCTGCTAACTACCAATTGCCAATTGCTAATTGAAACAATTTATTTACCTAGGATCCATAATACATATGTCATATATTATATAATTAATTACACCATGGATCCAAATTCGCGAATTTTTATCCCAAAAAATCTATTACATACCGAGCTTGCATTTACCAATTTTTTTTAAAACAATAGAAACCTAAAATTATTATGCACGTTGCACTGCATAAAATTGATTTTAGGTTTCAGGCTTACAATTAGTGTTGTGGCTAGTAAAGTATAGGATTTA